>SJYT01045418.1:51850-66268 GCA_006410635.1 Cephalophus harveyi
CCCCCCCCCCCCCCCCCCCCCGGAGCACACTTCTACTCCACTGAACGTTGCAGTTTCTACTGCTCTTTATGTGTCCTCAGAGTTGCCATGATTAGGCCTGCTGCTTTCTACTTTCCAGGGCATTCACATCCCCTTGGAAATCCCTAATGCACTGCCAAAAATTCAACTTCTTCGTCAAACAGCTCAAAGTTTTTCACCAGTTACAAGGATGTTTTCACAAGTATATCCTTCTGTGTTCCATGCCCCTGATTCTGTCTCTCACTTGTCCCAGCCACCAAGCACTCATGGTTCCAAAATAGTATGACAACTATATCAAAAGGGATATAACAAGGAAAAAATCTTTTTTTCCCCATAATGCCACTTCCCACTAGAGGGTCTCAACGCAGTGCTGCTTGAGATCCAAGCTTTACAAAGTGAGATTACCATTTTTTCCCCCTCACATTCATTTTCATTTCAAAGACCTAAATTCAAGTGACAGGCACCCAGCTGTATTCATAATAGCTAGCCTTTTTTTTTTTTTGATGATTAAAATCTTTTTGACTAGATTAGATTCTCACATCTGGCTTTATGCCTTCCACATCTTCCTAGTAATCCAGCTGTCCACATCCCATCTTTCTTACCAAGCTACTTTCTTGAACAGAATCTCCCCTTTCCTGTACATCCCAATGGGAAGCATACACACACGCTCTCCCTGGGGAAACACTAGAGTTCAGGCTAAATCTAAGGCGGCAACAACATCTCCTGTAGGTCATCATCAGAATACTCACTCAGTTCCATTGCTCACATTTTAGATTTTTGCATCCAGGATTCAGGTGAAAGATTTGAGAATTAGACAAATGGCTCTCAGAACTCACTTTGGGAATATAAGTTTTTACCTCTCCTCATAGGTCTATCTACCATATTAGGGTCTCAGCAGAACCTCTCTTTTAATACAAAGGTACATATTCTGAGTGCTTGTCAACACAATCACAACCCTAAAATTCAATCGAATAACCAGTCTTATACATGTAAAGGTAATAACCAATTTGATGAGCTTTATTTTCGTTTGTATTTTAACGGAGCAGATTATATTATTGGGGCTGTATCTACATGGTATCTAAATAATCAATATATGTTTTCTCTTTGACATTTTCGCAGCTGGCCCCTGATACACAGCCAAATACACATGTTGATTTATGACAAGCTGTAGAATAGACAATTGAACTTCAAACTTTCATAAAAATATTGCTTGCAAGACACAAAGTTACTAGATTTCTCAAAAAGATATCAAAAAATTATCACAGTATTGAAGGTAAGCTCAAATTCAGGATGGTTCAGATTATTTTTCCTTGAATATAATTTTTATACTTCCCTTGGATTTGTAATTAGGGTCCTTCTTAAATAATAGTAAAAAATGCTAATATTACATAAATAATGTTTCTGTTGGCAACTCACTATATAAAGGTCATTATGAAAAGACTTCCCTGGTGGCTCAGATGGTAAAGCATCTGCCTGCAATACGGGAGATCCAGGTTCGATCCCTGGGTTGGGAAGATCTCCTGGAGAAGGAAATGGCAACCCCCTCCAGTATTCCTGCTTGGAGAATCTCAGGGATGGAAGAGCCTGGTAGGCTACAGTCCATGGGGTCGCAAAGAGTCGGACACAACTGAGTCACTTCACTTCATGAAAAGTCTTATTAATCAAAGTGGTACCGAGGTACTGCTGAACTTCTGAAAATAGCTATAAAATAAATCAAGTCTCCATCAAATCTCCAATTATATCCCCCCTGAAAATAAGCATATTGACTTGTCTTTCACATAATATAATTTTAGGTATCTAAAACAAGATGCTTGAGGAACAATTTCATGTTTCATCCCTAATAATTTTAAAGGCAATGGGCTATGGGTTTCCATGCTTCCCTGATGGCTCAGATGGTAAAGAGCCTGCCTACAATGCAAGAGAGCCAGGTTCAAATCCCTGGGTGGGGAGGATCACCTGGAGAAAGAAATGGAAACCCACCCCCATATTCTTGCTTGGAAAATCCCATGATAAGAGGAGCCTGGCAGGCTACAGTCCATGGAATTGCAGAGTCAGACACAACTGAACAACTAAAACTTTCACGTCCATGAGTTTCCATTTAATCTTCATTTAATCTTCATATATATATATATACACATATATATATATATACACACATATATATATGTGTGTGTATAAAATCACAGATATATGGAATACATGTATACATAGAGTATGCATATGTTTATGTCCACATAGAATACATATTTTATATATGGAATACTAGGTGCACATATAAATGTATATGTATATGAATATAAATACAAGAAAACGTATAATAAAATTATATTAAATGCTTAGCCATCCCTAAATTTCTGCCTATTGGATTCTTACCTAATTATTCTCTAGCTTCATACCTGATAAGAGGAGCCTGGCAGGCTACAGTCCATGGAGTTGCAGAGTCAGACACAACTGAACAACTAAAACTTTCACATCCATGAGTTTCCATTTAATCTTCATTTAATCTTCATATATATATATACACATATATATATATACACACATATATATATGTGTGTGTATAAAATCACAGATATATGGAATACATGTATACATAGAGTATGCATATGTTTATGTCCACATAGAATACATATTTTATATATGGAATACTAGGTGCACATATAAATGTATATGTATATGAATATAAATACAAGAAAACGTATAATAAAATTATATTAAATGCTTAGCCATCCCTAAATTTCTGCCTATTGGATTCTTACCTAATTATTCTCTAGCTTCATACCTGCATTCCTTAAAATGGTAAGTAAATTTCTGTTGCTATGGTTTAGAACTTTGAACAGAAGACTGACAATTATATGATTCAAAGTAGATGACAGTTTGCCTTTTGGAGGTAGTATTTATAGTCTAAAATAATAATTATCTGTAAGATTGTCAAGGGGTTACAAAGTTATTACAATTATTAAACACTTTTATTCATCATAGTAATTTGGAATGCAGCTTTAAATGGTTAGTATCTACCTTTGTAGTAGAAATTATAGATTTTTATATAGTGAGTGAAGAAAAAGGTTGAAAAGAGAAAATCCAAGTAAATTAGACATTGATAACTAGTCATAATAATAGATTCTTTAGTGTAAAAGTCTTGCCATACTAATCAGGCCAATGGTCCATCCTTCCCATGATTCAATTTCTTGGCAAATTTTTCCAGAATACTTTATATGATAGTAAAGTCAAGATGTTACCATAAATATACTCAATGATCTGTTTTTGGCTATCTAGTAGGAATTTAATTTAACCCTTTATTCTGAGTAATATTTAATGGTGAGGAAATCTATATGTTCACAGATATCCCTTTTAACCCTGTCTCTTATACACATCTAGATGTGTATAAGAGACAGGGTTAAAGAATCTTTCAAAATACTTATTTTTAAATGACCTCTTTCATAATTTATAAGAAAAATAGTTGTTAGAGATTTCTGCTATTTACAAATAATAATATCAATATCCTTTGTAATTCTATAAACTTAGCCCATCTATAAATTCTACCTTTATTTTTTAAAAATAAAAATATTCTATGCTAATAGCAGAATTTAATCTGTTCCCTTGATTTTCTTGGTCATATAAATTCCTTTCCTTTCTCTGCTTTTCTTTTTAATTTGTGTTTTAATAACTGGTAATCAAAAAGTGTATTTAAATATTCTTATTTGAAGGCTGCAGTATGAGAAAAGCCTCAGTCAGTGTGGTATAGTGGAAAAAAAAAAAAAACTGTTCAGGAGTCTTTAAGTTCATGATCAAAATCTCAGCTTCCCTAATTACATGGCATCCATTCAGTTTAGTCACTCTTTTTGTGTCCAACTCTTTGCGACCCCATGAACTGCAGCACCCCAAGCCTCCCTGTCCATCACCAGCTGCTGGAGTTCACACAAACTCAAGTCCATTGAGTCGGTGATGCCCTCCAACAATCTCATCCTCTGTCGTCCCCTTCTCTTCCCACCTTCAAACATTCCCAGCATCAAAGTCTTTTCAAATGAGTCAGTTATTCATATCAGGTGGCCAAAGTATTGTAGATTCAGCTTCAACATCAGTACTTCCAATGAACCTTCAGGACTGCTCTCCTTTAGGACGGACTGGTTGGATCTCCTTGGAGTCCAAGGGACTCAAGAATCTTCTCCAACACCACAGCTCAAAGGCATCAATTCTTCAGCACTCGGCTTTCTTTATAGTCCAACTCTCACATCCATACATGACTACTGGAAAAAACAGAGCTTTGACAAGATGGACCTTTGTTGGCAAGAAATGTCTCTGCTTTTTAATATGCTCCCTAGGTTCGTGAAGAAAGCTAAGTGCCGAAGAATTGATGCTTTTGAACTGTAGTGTTGGAGAAGACTCTTGAAAGTCCCTTGGATTGCAAGAAGATACAACCAGTTCATCCTAAAGGAGATCAGTCCTGGGTGTTCATTGGAAGGACTGATGTTGAAGCTGAAACTCCAATACTTTGGCCATCTCATGTGAAGTATTGACTCATTGGAAAAGACCTTAATGCTGGGAAGGGTTGGGGGCAGGAGGAGAAAGGGATGACAGAGGATGAGATAGCTAGATGGCATCACCGATTTGATGGACATGGGTTTGGGTAGACTCTGGGAGTTGGTGATGGACAAGGAGGCCTGGCCTGCTGCGATTCATGGGGTCTCAAAGAGTTGGACACGACTGAGTGACTGAACTGAATTGAACTGAGGGTGGTCATAACTTTTCTTCCAAAGAGCAAGCGTCTTTTAATTTCATGGCTGCAGTCACCATCTTCAGGGATTTAGGAGCCCAGAAAAATAGTCTGTCATGGTTTCCACTGTTTCCATCTATTTGCTGTGAAGTGTTGGGACCAGATGCCATGGTCTTAATTTTCTGAATGTTGAGTTTTAAGCCAACCTTTTCACTCTCCTCTTTCACTTTTATCAAGAGGCTCTTTAGTTCTTCTTGGCTTTCTGCCATAAGGGTGCTGTCATCTGCATGCCTGTGGTTATTGATATTTCTCCTGGCAATCTTGATTCCAGTTTGTGCTTCATCCGGGCCAGTGTTTCTCATGATGCACTCTGCATATAAGTTAAATAAGTAGGGTGACAGTATACAGCCTTGACATACTCCTTTCCCTATTTGGAATCAGTCTGTTGTTCCATGCCTAGTTCTAACTGTTGCTTCCTGACTTGCATACAGATATCTCATGAGGCAGGTCAGGTGATCTGGTATTCCCATCTCTTTCAGAATTTTCCACAGTCTGTGGTGATCCATTTAGTCAAAGGTTTTGGCATAGTCAATGAAGCAGAAATAGATGTTTCTCTGGAACTCTCTTGCTTTTCTGATGATCCAAGGATGTTGTCAATTTGATCTCTTGTTCCTTTGCCTTTTCTAAATCTAGCTTGAGCACCTGGAAGTTTGCAATTCACATACTGTGAAGCCTGGCTTAGAAAATTTTGAGCATTCCTTTACTAACGTGTGAGAAGAGTGCAATTGTGTGGTAGCTTGAGCATTCTTTGGCATTGCCTTTCTTTGAGATTGGAATGAAAACGGACCTTTTCCAGTTCTGTGGCCACTGCTGAGTTTTCCAAATTTGCTGGCATATTAAGTGCAGCACTTTCATAGCATCATACATCTCAACTGGAATTCAGTCACCTCCACTAGCTTTGTTCATAGTGATGCTTTCTAAGGCCCACTTGACTTCACATTCTAGGATGTCTGGCTCTAGGTGAGTGATCACACCATCATGATTATCTGGGTTGTGAAGATATTTTTGTACAGCTCTTCTGTGCATTCTTGCCACCTCTTTTTAATATCTTCTGCTTCTGTTAGGTCCATACCATTTTTGTCCAGTATTGATCCCATCTTTGCATGAAATATTCCCTTGGTATCTCTTATTTTCTTGACGCTATCTCTAGTCTTTACTATTCTGTTGTTTTCCTCTATTTCTTGGTTCTGATCCATTGAGGAAGGCTTACTTTTCTCTCCTCGCTATTTTTTGGAACTATTCATTCAAATGGGTATACCTTTCCTTTTCTCCTTTGCCTTTCCCTTCTCTTCTTTTCAGAGTTATTTGTAAGCACTCCTCAGACAACCATTTTGCCTTTTTGCATTTCTTTTCCTTGGGGATGTTCTATATCCCTCTCTTCTGTACAATGTCAGGAACCTCTATCCATAGTCCATCAGGCACTCTGTCTATAAGATCTAATCCCTTGAATCTATTTCTCACTTCCACTGTGTAATCATAAGGCATTTGATTTAGGTCATATCTGAATGGTCTAATGGTTTCCCTATTTTCTTCAATTTAAGTCTGAATTTGGCAATAAAGAGTTCATGATCTGAGCCACAGTCAGCTCACAGTCTTGCTTTTGCTGACTCTATAAAGCTTCTCCAACTTTGGCTGCAAAGAATATAATCAATCTGATTTCGGTATTGACCATCTGATGACGTTCATGTGTAGAGTCTTCTCTTGTGTTGTTGGAAGAGGGTGTTTACTATGACCAGTGCGTTCTCTTGGAAAAACTCTACTAGCCTTTGCCCTGCTTCATTCTGTATTCCAAGGTCAAATTTGCTTGTTACTCCAAGTATTTCTTGACTCCCTACTTTTGTGTTCCAGCCCCCTATAATGAAAATGACATATTTTTTGGGTGTTAGTTCTAGAAGGTCTTGTAAGTCTTCAAAGAATCATTCAGCTTCAGCTTCTTCTGCATTACTGGTTGGGGCATAGACTTGGATTACCCTGATATTGAATGGTTTCCCTTGGAAACGAACAGAGATCATTCTGTCATTTTTGAGATTGCATCCAAGCACTGCATTTTGGAATCTTCTATTGGCTATGATGGCTCCTACATTTCTTCTAAGGGATTCTTGCCCACAGTAGTAGATGTAATGGTCATCTGAGTTAAATTCACCCAATCCAGTCTATTATAGTTCACTGATTCCTAAAATGCTGACATTCATTCTTGCCATTTTCTGTTTGATCACTTCCAATTTGCCTTGATTCATAGATCTAACATCTAGGTTCCTATGCAATATAGGTCTTTACAGCATCAGACTTTGCTTCTATCATTAGTCACAACCTCAACTGTGTATTTATTTATTTATTTTGCTTTGGCTCTGTCTCTTCATTCTTTCTGGAGTTATTTCTCCATTGATCTCCTGTAGCATATTGGGTACCTACCGACCTGAGAAGTTCATCTTTCAGTGTCCTATCTTTTTGCTTTTTCATACTGTTCATGGGGTTCTCAGTGCAAGAATACTGAAGTGGTCTGCCATTCCATTCTCTAGTGGACCATGTTTTGTCAGAATTCTCCACCATGACCTGTCCATCTATGGCATGGCTCATAGTTTCATTGAGTTAGACAAGGATGTGGGCCATGTGACCAGACTGGCTAGTTTTCTGTGATGGTGGTTTTCAGTCTGTCTGTCCTCTAATGGAGAATGGTAAGAGGCTTAGGGAAGTTTCCTGATGGGAGAGACTGACTGATGGGGAAACTGGGCTGCTTCTGATGGGTGGAGCCATGCTCAGTAAATCTTTAATCTAATTTTCTGTTGATGGGTGGAGCTGTGTTCCTCTCTGATTTTTACCTGGGGCCAAACTATGGTGGTTTGCCTTGGAAACAAACATAGATCATTCTGTTGTTTCTGAGATTGCATCCAAGTTCTGCATTTCAGACTCTTTTGTTGACCATGATGGCTACGTCATTTCTTCTAAGGGATTCCTGCCCACAGTAGTAGATATAATGGTCATCTGAGTTAAATTCACCCATTCCACTCCATTTCAGTTCGCTGATTCCTAGAATGTTGACGTTCACTCTTGCCATCTGCTGTTTGCCTACTTCCAATTTGCCTTGATCATGGACCAAACATACCAGGTTCCTCTGCAATATTGCTCTTTACAACATCAGACCCTGCTTCTATCACCAGTCACATCCACAACTGGGTATTGTTTTTGCTTTGGCTCCATCTCTTCATTCTTTCTGGAGTTATTTCTCCACTATCTCCAGTAGCATATTGAGCACCTACCAACCTGGGGAGTTACTCTTTCAGTATCCTACATTTTGCCTCTTCATACTGTTCATGGGGTTCTCAAGGCAAGAATACTGAAGTGGTTTGCCATTCCCTTCTCCAGTGGACCACATTCTGTCAGACCTCTCCACCATGACCCTCCTGTCTTGGGTGGCCCCACATGGCATGGCTTAGTTTCATTGAGTTAGACAAGGCTGTGCTCTGTGTGATGAGACTGACTAGTTTTCTGTGATTATGGTTTGTTTGTCTGCCCTCTGATGCCTCTCGCAACACCTACTGTCTTACTTGGGTTTCTCTTACCTTGGACGTGGGGTATTTCTTCCCGGCTGCTCCAGCAAAGCACAGCCACTGCTCCTTACCTTGAACAATGGGTACCTTCTCACAGCCATCCCTCCTGACCTTGAACGTGGAGTAGCTCCTCTAGGCACTCCTATGCTCGTGCACCCACCGCTCATTGGACAAACCATTCAATATCACAGTAATCCAGGTCTATGCCCCAATCAGTAATGTTGAAGAAGCTGAAGTTGAATGATTCTATGAAGACCTCAAGACCTTTTAGAACTAACATCCAAAAAAGATGTCCTTTTCATTACAGGGGACTGGAATGCAAAAGTAGGAAGTCAAGAAACACCTGAGGTAACAGGCAAATTTGGCCTTGGAATAAGGAATGAAGCAGGGCAAAACTAGTAGAGTTTTTCCAAGAGAACACACTGGTCATAGCAAACACCCTCTTCCAACAACACAAGAGAAGACTCTACACATGAACATCATCAGATGGTCAATACCAAAATCAGATTGATTATTTGCTTTTCAGTCAAAGATGGAGAAGCTCTATAGAGTCAGCAAAAACAAGATTGGGAGCTGACTGTGGCTCAGATCATGAACTCCTTATTGTCAAATTCAGACTTAAATTGAAAAAAGTATACCAAAATCAGATTGATTATTTTCTTTTCAGTCAAAGATGGAGAAGCTCTATAGAGTCAGCAAAAACAAGATTGGGAGCTGACTGTGGCTCAGATCATGAACTCCTTATTGTCAAATTCAGACTTAAATTGAAAAAAGTAGGGACAACCAGTAAACCATTCAAGTAGGACCTAAATCAAATTCCTTATGATTATACAGTGGAAGTGAGAAATAGATTTAAAGGACTAGATCTGATAGATAGAGTGCCTGATGAACTATGGACGGAGGTTTGTGACATTGTATAGGAGACAGGGATCAAAACCATCACCATGGAAAAGAAATGCAAAAAAGCAAAATGGCTGTCTGAGAAGTCTTTAAAAATAGCTGTGGAAAGAAGAGAAGCAAAAAGCAAAGGAGTAAAGAAAAGATATAAGCATCTGAATGCAGAGTTCCAAAGACTAGCAAGGAGAGATAAGAAAGCCTTCCTCAGCAATCAGTGCAAATAAATAAAGGAAAAGAACAGAATGGGAAAGACTAGAAATCTCTTCAAGAAAATTAGAGATACCAAGGGAAAATTTGATGCAAAGATGGGCTCAATAAAGGACAGAAATTGTAGGGACCTAACAGAAGCAGAAGATATTAAGAAGAGGTGGCAAGAATACACAGAAGAACTGTACAAAAAAGATCTTCATGACCCAGATAATCATGATGATATGATCACTCACCTAGAGCCATACATCCTGGAATGTGAAGTCAAGTGGGCCTTAGAAAAGCCTCTTGAGAAACCTATATGCAGGTCAGGAAGCAACAGTTAGAACTGGACATGGAACAACAGACTGGTTCCAAATAGGAAAAGGCGTATGTCAAGGCTGTATATTGTCACCCTGCTTATTTAACTTCCATGCAGAGTACATCATGAGAAACGCTGGACTGGAAGAAGCACAAGCTGGAATCAAGATTGCTGGGAGAAATGACAATAACCTCAGATATGCAGATGACACCACCCTTGTGGCAGAAAGTGAAGAGGAACTAAAAATCCTCTTGATTAAAGTGAAAGAGGAGAGTTAAAAAATTGGCTTAAAGCTCAACATTCAGAAAACAAAGATCATGGCATCCGGTCTCATCACCTCATGGCAGATAGAGGGAGAAACAGTGGAAACAGTGTTAGACTTTATTTTGGGGGGCTCCAGAATCACTGCAGATGGTGATTGCAGCCATAAAATTAAAAGACACTTACTCCTTGGAAGAAAAGTTATGACCAACTTAGATAGCATATTCAAAAGCAGAAACATTACTTTGCTGACTAAGGTCCATCTAGTCAAGGCTATGGTTTTTCCAGTGGTCATGTATGGATGTGAGAGTTGGACTGTGAAGAAAGCTGAGCGCCAAAGAATTGATGCTCTTGAATTGTGGTGTTGGAGAAGACTCTTAAGAGTCCCTTGGACTACAAAGCGATTCAACCAGTCCATTCTGAAGGATATCAGTCCTGGGTGTTCATTGGAAGGACTGATGCTAAAGCTGAAACTTCAATACTTTGTCCACCTCATGCAAAGAGTTAACTCATTGGAAAACACTCTGAATCTGGGAGGGATTGGGGACAGGAGCAGAAGGGGACGACAGAAGATGAGGTGGCTGGATGGCATCACTGACATGATAGACATGAATTTGGGTGAACTCTAAGCATTGATGATGGACAGGGAGGCCTGGCGTGTGCGATTCATGGGTTCACAAAGAGTTAGACACGATTGTGTGACTGAACCGAACTGAACTGAAACTATGGTGCAGGTAATTAAGATCATGGTGACTTCCTTGAAAAGGTCCCATGCTTGTGCTGCTACACACAGTAGCAATCTTGCAGCAGACCACCACTGCCCTATGCCTCTGCCAGAGACTCCTGACCACTCAAGTGCAAATCTGGGTCAGTCTCTTGCGGGGTTACTGCTCCTTTCTCTTGTGTCCTGGTGTGCACAAGTTTCTGTTTGTGCCCTCCAAGAGTCTATTTCTCTAGTCCTGTGTAAGTTCTGGCAGCTCTATGTTGGGGATAATGGCAACCTCCTCCAAGAGGGCTTATGCCATTATCAAGTCTGCTGTACCCAGAGCCCCCGCCTCTGCAGCAGTTCACTGTTGACCTGTACCTCCACAGGAGATGCTCAAACACAGTTCTGTCTCAGTCTATGGGGCCTATGGGTCCTGGTGCACACAAGGTTTGTTTGAGCCCTCTGAGCATGTCTGCTGGGTACGGGGTTTGGTTGTAAATGCAATTTCGCCCCGCCTACCATCTTTCTGGGGTTTCTCCTTTGCCCTTGGGCATGGGATGGCACCTCAAAGTCTCTCCGGTGCTGCACAGCCACCACTCCAGCAACTATGGTCTTGCTGGGGCTTCTTTGCCCTTGGACAAGGGGTATCTCTTCACAGTCACTCTAGCACCATGCAGCCGCCAGTCCAGTGCCACAGTACAGCTGCTGCACCCCACTGGGGCTTAGAGAAACTTAAATTCCTTGCCCAAGCAGTGGCAGGTATCCAAAACTTGAGAGAGCAAAAGAGTTTAAAGTCAGAAGAACTGGATGAAGTGATGCCTCAGTCACTTTTTGGTTGTGGAACCCAGGCACACCTGCCATGCTAAGAAACACCTGATAGCAGCTGAGAGGGCATATAGCTACTTGGAAAGAAATCAGCATGTCCCAGGGTCACAGGGAAGAATGTTGTCACTACACTCAGTCCCTGGGCTGTTGCAACGTTGTCGGGGATACATCCATCACGGGGGCCACACCTCCTTCCCGGGGTCCTGCCCTCAGCTGACTGAAAGCAGATGCGCACCCGCCATGAGCCATGAGCCGTGAGACCCATTACCAGGCATGACCTCATGAAATTCATTTTAGCTCTGACTCTTTCTTTTGCTATTTATGAAATATAATAAAACTTCCTCATTGATTTTTTTATGATATATAAATAAGATAGCATATAAATGATATTTAGATCAGTGTCTGGCATGGCACGTTGCATAGAAATTCAGTGAACAACAACCTTTGTTATTAGACTCGATCAGGGACAAAGCATAGATGCTCAACTCTCTGAATCCAGGAGTGTACAATATTGCCTTTTGACCTTTCTTGCCATCTTTTTTGTTCTTAAGTAGAAATGCTGATACAGATAGTTCAAGAGCCAGCACCATAATCCTAGATGTGTTCATTATTTCTGGAAACTCAATTTTTAGGATGTTCGTATTTCTTCCACTTGTGAATCTTGGGTAACTAACTGCTCATTTGGAAGATAACTACTGGACCAATATTTTACTAATTCTTAGGGAAAGCTTCATCTGTTCTTACAAATGAGGATATGCTTTTCTTTGGACTGACTTTCTCTTACTATCCAAATTACAGGATAGATGTAGACAAGAAAAAGTGGAAATGGGGTTTTTGTTTTTAACCTAGACAAAAGAATGCCTAATCAATTCAGCTTAAAAAAAAGATCACATTGGACTTCAGTGGCCAAGTGTAATAGTCAAAAATATATATAGAGATTTGGTCTTGGGCACTGCATACATATTTCTTTGAAGAACCTTAAAATGACTTGGTGACAATAGAACAAGATTGCATTTTTACATGACTTTAAAAATCCATAGTCAAATATTTAATAGAGTCCATATGATACAGAATTGATTCAGTCAGTTCAGTCGATCAGTCATGTCTGACTCTTTGTGACCCCATGAACCACAGCGTGCCAGGCCTCCCTGTCCATCACCAACTGTCCAACACTCCCAGAGTTCACCCAAACCCATGTCCATTGAGTCGGTTATGCCATCCAACCATCTCATCCTCTGTCGTCTCCTTCTCATCCTGCCTTCAGTCTTTCCCAGCATCAGAGCCTTTTCAAATGAGTCATTTCTTCACATCAGGTGACCAAACTGTTGGAGTTTTTGCTTCAGCATCAGTACTTCCAATGAATATTCAGGATTGATTTCCTTTAGGATGGACTGGTTGGATCTCCTTGCAGTTCAAGGGACTCGCAAGAGTCTTCTCCAACACCACAGTTCAAAAGGATAAACTCTTTGGCACTCAACTTTGTTTATAGTCCAACTCTCACATCCATACTTGACCACTGGAATAATTGTTATTTTTTCCTTTATGACTCTGACCTAGGTTGACCAATTCTCAGATAGCATGGTTGATCAGTGGTTAGTAAAAATACATGTAGATTTATTTCTAGCATTTACTCTCACTTTTTGCTTCTTTCCATTATCATCTTCTCTAAGTTGTATTTGTTTCAGTGACTGGATTTGTATTCCTTTGCTTTGATCTTTGATACACACTCTAGAATATAACTTTCATTTAGTTTTATAAATAAACAAAAGCTACAATATGATTAAAAGCTTGACCTTCTGGGTTACTACTGTCAGATCTCTGGTCTATGACTACCTTGGTAAATGGTCCAGATGGACATAGTGTGGACCCCCTCAAGGAAATATCTAAATTCTATTGCATTTTAAAACCCTCTTATTGTTAAAGTATAACATGCATATATAAAAGTATTCAAATAAAAGTTTGAGCTTTTATCGTAAAATGAACACATTGATTGACTCAGAGGAAGATACAGAATATAGCTATCACCTTTGAAGTTTCCTTTCTGTCCTCTCCCAGCCCTTCTCATCTATTCTTCCAAAGATAACCAATATCTTGGCTTTTATGATAATCATTTATATGATATTCTTTAGGTTATTGCTACATAATTATGTGATGTTAAATATTAGAGTCAAGTCCCCCAGTCTTTTAAATTTTAAAGGAAACAAAAAATATGTAAGTTTTAAAAACTGCATTTCTTTCACTAAATATTTTCTGAGTCACTTATTTTCATTGTGTGGAGCTTGTTGATTACTCATACAATGTGTGAATATTTCACGTTTTAAGTATTCATTCTAGTTCGTTGGGCATTTAAGTTGTTTGCTATTATTTACTAATATGAAACTCATTGCTCTAAGCATTCCTATTCCTCTGTACTTTCACACATATAATTACACAGTTTTTCTTGATATAATTCTAGGCGTGAGTTTGCTGGATCATAGGGTAAAAATATGTTCAGCTTTACTAGATTGTGTCTAAACGTATCCCAAAGGATTATACTAGTTTGCATTCCAACCAGCCATGTCTGAGATTTCTCTTAACTCTACATCTTCAATTCTTATAATTTACTGACCATTTAATGTTAGCCATTTTGGTGTATATAAAAAAAAATCTAACTTTAGATTTAATTCACACTTCCCTGATAATTAATAACATTGTAAATCTTTTCAAATATTTATTGGCCATGTGAAACTGTCCTATTTTGTGAAATGCTTTTTCAAATGTTTTGTCCACATCTTCCCTATTGGATTCTTTCTCTTTTCCTAATGTTAGGAGTTCATACATACGTTGGATATGAAGATTTTCTCAGTTACATATATATATATATGTGTATATATATATATAT
>SJYT01045418.1:72743-90627 GCA_006410635.1 Cephalophus harveyi
AAGATGAACAACAAACAACATACCACAGCATTGATATCTCATGAAGACTTTCAAAAATATTCTCACTAAATCACTACTATTTCTTCTAATCATCAGAGAATATAATAGTTAAATTATTTAAAAATTAAGGACATTTTCAAAAACTATACTTAAAATGTTTTTAAGGAGTTGAAATTTTTAAGAAGCAGAAATTTTTTAAGGAGTAGATCCCAGAGAAATTAAGCAGATAAAACTTCACAAGAACATTCTTTTTGTTGTTAAAGGCAACAATCAGTGATAATGTTGGCAGCTAATTGCATAACAGTGAAGACTTGACATAGACCTCTGACAGCACATTTTAGCTTCCATTTATTATGAAGACATTCACCAACAAAAATGGGAAGGGAGAGTTTCCCTTCCCATCCCTACTTTGGTGTGTTACAGCAAAAGAAAATTGATTTAAGTGACAAAGTCTCAAATATCACTGTTCTTTTCACACGATATTTAATGGATTCTAAATCTGTGCAGAGAATCATATTCAGACAGTCCCTAATTCTAAATAGCATCCTAACCATAAAAATGGGACTTCCCTGTCAGCACAACGCAGATCTCCTATGGAAGATTTTAAAAGAGTCATGCACAGAGCTGCAAATATTTCATTTTAACTTCCATACCATCTCATGCTGTGATGTTTTCCTTGTTCCTTATGTGCAGGTCAGTCTGCATATTTCCCACAGAATTCCCGCAGAGGACCTTTGACACTTACACGAAGTTATAAAAACATTTGGTTGAGCCAGGCTGAGAAATATGGAGACATATTCCAAAATTTTACCCACTAAAATCCTATAAAAATAACTTACAAAGGGAAAGCTAATTAACCTGAGTGAGAAGTTGCCTTTATTCAATATCTTTATTGTAAATTTTAGGATGTTGTTTCCATAGATATCAGTGGAAACTACAGTCAGTAACTAAAATTGAAATAGACATATTTAAACATATTTTCTTTGCCTACTTTGGTGGCATGAAGATGATAACAAAGGAAAGACAATGCTACTTTGTTTGTTTGTTTGTTTGTTTTGGGTGATCTTTAATGTCAAGAATAGTACTATATCATCTAAATACACTCTATGGCTATTTGGTTCATAATATTGAAACCATCATCTTCTTTAAGTGAAGATACAAAAGGTAAGCCAATACCACAGTTATAATACATGTATATGCAAGGACACATAAAATATGGTACAATTGGAAGTTGTTTAGCAAAGCAGATCCTTGATTGGAAATAATATATTTGAATTACAACTGATTCTGTTAATCTTCAGTTTCATCTCTTAAACAAAACATTATTTGTAGACCATGTTAGTGATATATTTCATCTATTTTTATGCTGAATATAAATATTTTAAAAAATAATTTTTGCTTTTCAAAAGTTTTAACTTTACAAAAATTTGAAAAGATAGTTCTCATATACCCAACACCTACTTTCTGCTGCATTTTACATCTTATATTAGTATGGTACATGCATTACTATTAACTAACCAATATTGATGCAGTATTTTAAATTAAAAATCCATACTTTATTCAGATACAAAACCTATTTTTAGTGGAGAAAAATCGGAGGACTTATGGAAAATGAAGAAATCTGTAGTTTTACAGACCTGAGCTTTGATTCACCTTTCGTTATTAATGTTTTGTGTCCTTACTCACTTTCGAGTTTCATGTTCCTCATCTGTAAAGTTGTAAGACTGAATATTGTAAACTCTGCTTCTTCACTCTGAATTATCTGATTATATTAGTCATAAGAAAATTATGCAATAGACATTTAATAATATATTGCTTAAACTATAAGTACAATAGATAAAGTTTTGCTTATTTAGTCTTTTATTAAATACTCATTTATAAGAATCTGATAAAATTAAGAGAAAGAGATACTATATGTGACAAATGTTTATATTTTTAATCAAAAAGAACAAATGTATATGTATATATTAAATTTTTTTTTCTAGTGAAGGATATCTAGTTGAATGATATGACTCCTAGATTGAATAAGACATTTTATCTTTCCACCAAGAATGACGTACATTTGCCTCTCCCTGAAACTTAAACATGGTAGACATAAATGAAACTATTCCAAAAATGTTTATCCCAAAAGGCACTGAAAAAACTGCAATTGTTCTGATAATCAGAGCCCCAATATTCAAGATTTAATAAATATCCTTGATTTTTTGAAGCTCTATCAAATGTAATTAGTGATTATGAACTAGTAGTTGTCTATTAAATACTACTAGTACTCCTTCTCCTTCAGTAATATATTTTTCTGGCTATCAGTTCAGTTCAGTTCAGTTCAGTCACTCAGTCGTGTCCGACTCTTTGCAACCCCATGAATCGCAGCATGCCAGGGTTCCCTGTCCATCACCAACTCCCAGAGTTCACTCAGACTCATGTCCTTCGAGTCAGTGATGCCATCCAGCCATCTCATCCTCGGCCGTCCCCTTCTCCTCCTGCCCCCAATCCCTCCCAGCATCAAAGTGTTTTCCAATGAGTCAGCTCTTCTCATGAGGTGGCCAAAGTACTGGAGTTTCAGCTTTAGCATCATTCCTTCCAAAGAAATCCCAGGGCTGATCTCCTTCAGAATGGACTGGTTGGATCTCCTTGCAGTCCAAGGGACTCTCAAGAGTCTAACCTAAATCATGTAGTCAAATAAGTATTGACAACTTCTTTGAATGTTGAAATTCCCAGGTGGTGCTAGTGGTAAAGAAGCCACCTGCCACTGCAGGAGCTGTAAGAAATGTGGGTTCGATCTCTAGGTTGGGAAGATCCCCTGGAGGAGGGCATCGCAAACCACTCCAGTATTCTTGCCTGGAGAATCTCATGGACAGTGGAGCCTGACAAGCTATGGTCCAAGTAAGAGAGGTGGCTTCTTGTGGGAGATAATTGGTTTGCAAAATGAGATAGCATGAGAGCTAGACCCAGAAGAATGTTTCAGAACCCAACAGGGGGAGGCCAGTGGAAAGGGAAATGTTATGAACAAAGGTAAAGCCGTGGAAACATTTGTTCAGCAACAAGACAACCCTTGGTAGGAGAGATGTTGAATGTAGAGCTAAATCAATAGACTTGAGTATTAGAAGAACTGGAATTTCAAAATTATATATTTCTACATAGTTCAGTACAGTAAGCAATGAGGAATAATAAAATAATTCTTGAAAGTGAGTTCCCTTTTAAAAAATACTCTACAATGACCTTAGATACTGTTTTAAACTTAGAAATAGGTGATTTATATCACAGGGGTTAATGTGAGTAAAAAAAATCTCATCTTTCATATGAGAGAATCAATAGATACTATCTTGAGCAGATGAATCAAGAAAAGAGAAAATACCAAAATGTTTAGAATTATGGAGGTAATTACCAGAACAAAAAATAGACACGTAAAGGGGTCATCCCATGGAAATAAGACTAGAGAGGAAGGTGTGGGGTTGGATTCTCTCACTTCACACTTCACCATTTCTTATCCAGAGGAGGGTAATAAGGATGTAAATGACTCCAACATATCACTAGTACAAACATTTCCACTGAGGTACAAACTCACATATCACTTGCTTATAAGAATATTAGCTTAAATGTCTCTCAATCTCAATTGAAATCCATTTTAATGGAAAAAGTGCAGTTATTTCAGTGATGATGACAAAGCACAAAGTCAAAGCTAACTAAATACGTTAGACCTCTTAGGTAGTATAATATTCTTGGCTTGCTTGAAATATGAAATCTTTTCAATAAGTGCCTGAAAAATTGTGGAAGTTTTTAACCTAAGGGTGAACTAGCAGAATGCTACACAGTAGATATTTTTAGGCAAATTTTGGGTGTCACTTAAATCTTATCAGTGAAGTAATTTTCTGTTTCCATATAAACTAGGCCTTCCCATGATGTCAAAACTGAATAGTGGAAGAGTGAACATGAAAAGTATTAACTAGATAATTCATATATCAAAATAAAGATTGGTTTTGGAACATAAATTTCAACCTATCATTTTCATGAAATTTTTTAATAAATTAACAGTAATATTTTAATACATTGCTTGCTTGTATCAACTGTCACTCTTAAAAACTCAAACAAAATATTTACTTGTATAGGTGATACCTGAAACATGTGTGACTAGGGTTGGGGTGAGGAAGGAAATGGGGTGGGAATATTTACTATTCAGACTTGATTACCTAAAAGCTTGAATCCATACTTCAATTCTCAGGAAGCAAAATATGAAAAATATTTTTTCTAGTCCAAATCAGGTTATATTCTCTCTTTAGATTAATTTTCCCCCATCAATTTATATCATCCCTGGTGATATTTTAATAAGTATTTTGACTGCAAAGAAGCTTAAGAATAGCTGGTCAACAATTCTTAAAATCTCCACTTGTATACTTCAAGGCAGTTATGAACTCACTCTTCACATCTCCTTTATAATCAAACATTTCAAAGAATGCTATTACTTATTTAAAATTCCAAATTTCTAATCACATAACCTTACTTTTATATTTAGGGCCATATATAAATTCCCCAGATTTCAGTTGTCCAAAATTTGATATCCTGAGTTTTAAACTAATGAATGTAAAATGTAGATGAAGTTTTAGCTTCAGAATTTTTCATCAGAATAACTTTCTTATAGCATATTTCAGTATTATGTGTTCAAGCCTCTAGAATAATTCTATTGAGCTGAATTATGTTCAATTCATGTCCCCTGTGATCTCTAGGTTCTTTTCTGCTACAATAATGCCTAATTAGTCATTCCCTGTCTTATACTTATCATGTTTCTCCTTACAATAGTTCCTGTTTTATACCTGACCTCAGGATTTTCATTATTTCCAACTACTATTCAAACTGGTCAAGATCAATTTGAGTTATAATCTTCTCCTTGAAAGGGCTAGCCAACCCACTCTTCTATTCTTCTAGGTCACTGATAAAATATAGAAAACTGTATATAATTCATAACCTATGGAATACACATTAATACTTCAATACAGTAGGTATTAATAGCGCAGTGTTAATTAGAAACATGTCTCTGTAGTACTTGACTAGGTGAAGAATGCCAAGGTTGTAACTCTGATCTTATACCAAAGCATTGGCTTTCCTATACTTCATAATCATAGACCCTACTTCTGACCTTCCCCACAAGTGATATACAGATTCCCCATGAACATATATAGGTTCAACATTCAAAAGATAAACTGAATGTCAAAGAACATTAAATATCATAATGCTACTTAAAAGATATAGCCTATTATAAGAAGTTGATACACCTACCAGTATCAAGATACTGACTAAAAATGAAGGCAAAGGTAGACTATCAAGATCAGTAACTAAACTAATAGGCCACCCAATCCTAAGTAAGAGAAATTACAGTAAGAAACATACGTTGAATAATTAAAAGGAAGAGATGATGTGATAATTTATTCATTTCTTCAGCCTTATGACTGTCACTATATATAGTGATCTCAATGAAGCTATGTTGAAGTTTTATCTTGACTCCTTTAATGAAATGAATTTATGAACCAAGTGATTTTGAAAACACAAGTAATACATATTATAAGAAGCAGCTTTTTCTCCTTTCTATAATTCTAGATAGCATTTTGTATGCATAGAGTATAAATCCAAACTCTAACTAGAAATTTTTATACAAAGATTATTCATACATATGTTGAGTTGCCATTTTCCTTGACATATAAAAATTGCTCATAAAAGAATAAACTTTTCTTTCAGATCAACACAGCCTGTGGATCTTTTTTACTTTCTATTAATCTTAATTTTCATGAACTTATGCTTATCTCGTGTATTCATGTCATATATGTAATACGTACCATATAGTGGAGTTAAAGTAAAAGTTCCTTTAACTCCTCTCTCTCTAACACAACTCTTACTGTTCATTATTTTCTCCTGTTCTTTAAAAAAAAAAAATTATTGGAGTATAGTTGATTTACAGTGTTGTGTTAGTTTGTTGTGCAGCAAAGTGAATCAGTTATACATATATATAAAAAATCCACTCATTTATTTACTTATTATTTTTGGCTGTGCTATGTTTTTGCTGCTGTGTGGGCTTTTATCTAGTTGCTGTGAGCAGGGGCTACTCTCTAGTTGCAGTGTGAGAGATTCTCATTGCAGTGGCTTCTCTTGTTGTGCAGCATGGGCCCTAGGGTATGCAGGGCTCTGTAGTTGTTGCTCCCAGGCTCTTGAGCACAGGCTCAGTAATTATGGTTCATGGGCTTAGTTGCTCTGCAGCATGTGAGATCTTCCTGGACCAGGGATTGAACTCATGTCTCCTGCATTAGCACTAGGGTTTTCTACCACTGAGCCACCAGATAAGCCAAGATATTTTCCCTATATAGGTCATTTCAGAGTACTGAGGAGAGTCCCCAGCCTACTATCCATTGTATCCCACTCCATTCACAATGGCTTCCTTTCAATTTTTCAAATTCTCAGTCATACATGGACCTTAGGACATTTATACTGGTTTTTCTCTTGATCTAGGACTTTGTACTCTAGACACGAACATACTCCCTGTCCCTTTTTAAATAATTTATTCCAATGTCATGTGAAGAGAGACATTTTTCCTAATTACCTAATTTAAAATTCCAAGTTTCCCTATCATTTCTCAGTCAGAACCCCCTATATCTCTTACCTATTTTATTTAAATGACATTAATAGTTGAAATAATACATATTTTTTCATAAATAATTTTGACTTCCTTTACTTGACCAAACTGTTGATTGTTTTTTTCAGTTTTGTTTGGTTTTAGATTTCTAATGCTTAGAGTGGTACTTGACATATAGTGGCTTTCAATAAATATGACTACAAAACAGGTATTAGGATTATGTATCAGTATATGAAAAATGTAAAGTGGTTAAAATATATGCTCTTAAATTAAACAGCATAATGCTAGAGTTTAGCTTCATCACTTTCTATTGTAATTGTGTAACTTGGAGCAAGTTATTAATACCACAGGGCTTTGGTTTCCTTGTCTTTAAATGGAATAATAACAACTGCTACATGTACTACTAATAGTTTCCTGTATTAGCTGTAACAAATCACCATACATTGGGTGGCTTAAAACAAATCTTTTACATTCTCACATTGTAGGTGCTCAAAGTCTCAAGTCTGCAGGACTCTGCTCCTTCTCCAGGCTCTGGGGGGAGAATTTTCCAAGTCTTTCTCCTAACTATTGGTACCTACCATCAATCCCATTTTAATCTTTGTCTCCATTGTCAGATGCCCTCCTCCCCTGTGCCTCTCTGTTTCCAATATTTATAAGTCTGTTAGCCATTAGCTTTAGGACCTGCTCACCCTAATCCAGTATGATATCATTTTAACTCGACTGTACTCCCAGAGACACTTCCAAATAAGGTCATATCCAGGTCACTGCAATATAAATAATGATGAGAAAAATAGTGTTAAAATAGTTATCTCATACTATATATGAGACATGCTATGTGCTATTCTATAATTTGCATGAGTTAAGTCCTTCAATTAAAAAAAAAAGTGTCAGACTTTATTTTTTTGGGCTCCAAAATCACTGCAGATGGTGACTGCAGCCGTGAAATTAAAAAACGCTTACTCCTTGGAAGAAAAGTTATGACCAACCTAGATAGCATATTCAAAAGTAGAGACATTACTTTGCCAACAAAGGTCTGTCTAGTCAAGGCTATGATTTTTCCATTGGTCATGTATGGACATGAGAGTTAGACTGTGAAGAAAGCTGCGCACCAAAGAATTTATGCTTTTGAACTGTGGTATTGGAGAAGACTCTTGAAAGTCCCTTGGACTGCAAGGAGATCCAACCAGTCCATTCTGAAGGAGATCAACCCTGGGATTTTTTTGGAAGGAATGATGCTGAAGCTGAAACTCCAGTACTTTGGCCACCTCATGCGAAGAGTTGACGCATTGGAAAAGACTCTGATGCTGGGAGGGATTGGGGGCAGGAGGAGAAGGGGACGACAGAGAATGAGATGGCTGGATGGAATCATGGACTCGATGGACATGAGTCTAAGTGAACTCCAGGAGTTGGTGATGGACAGGGAGGCCTGGCGTGCTGCAATTCATGGGGTCGCAAAGAGTCGGACACTACTGAGCGACTGAACTGAACTGAAGTCCTTCAAATCAAAACTCAGTTGGTCAATGTGATTACTTTCTCTTGATTACTGGCTGAAAATGGAGACACAGATTAAATGAATTGTGTGAAGTCAGACAGTTAATTAGTCGTAGAGTTGAGATTAGAGTACAGCATGTCTGGAGCTCGAGGTTTGGTTCTTATTCATCATCTTCTACTCCATTTTAGTAATATAATCCCCTTTCATTTTCTACATTTCTCTCTAAACTGTCAGAGCCAGTGTCTTCTCTCTTGTTTACCACTGTGTATCACAATCTGGCACACTTCCTGCATCAAATAGGTGCTTTAAATTGTTACTAAATGACTGGCCTATGGGTTGGGTATAAGTTTATACACTTTATGTTTATAAATAAATACTGAGCAGAAACTTTGATCCTGATTTCTCTCTAAATAGAAAAGAATAAGCTTGAAAACAGTAGTCCTTGTCTGAATATTGTGGATGAATCATTAGTTGGTCAACTCTGAAAACCATGTAAGTTATATTATAATCAACAATCCATTTAGTAATAGGTGTGAAAACATTTCTAAAATAATGATTTCAGAAGAATTACCATCACAAATGTAATATTCCCATTTGATCATATCTCCTCTCCTAAGATATCTCACAAATCTATTGAGATGTGTATAAGAGACAGAAATAAAGAGCTGAGAAACAAACTCTTATATATATGGAAAAGGGAATGACAGAGATGGTAAAATCTCAGAGGAGAAAAGATAGATTCTTCAACAACTGTCCTTCAACAAGATTTGACTATATGAGAAAATAGAGGCACTGTCATATATTAAAATTTATTACATATAAATGAAATAAACATAATAATTAAAATAATGAGAAATCTTAGCTGTTAAATGTGGATATAAAATATTAGACTTTAAAGCAAAGCAGTGACAGATTTTTGAAACAGGATATGAAAACACAAACTATTAGAACTAAGTTTCATTTAACTACATTAAAATAAAAAACTTCATATAACAGAATGGACCATACACAAAATTATAAATCATGCTAAGGAGTGCCTAGGAGAGTTTATAACACATGTGTTTACAATGCAGGTAATAGCAAAAGAATAGCACCTTGACACACAAGTAAGTCTTTACTTCATTTATTATTTTAAAACTTAAGTAGTACCTGTTTTATGTCAAGCACAGTTGTAAGCTCTTGAGATATAGTGATGAACAACAGAAAAAGAGATATCAATCTTTTGAGAGTTTATATTTCAGTTAAGAGAGATTAGAGATAATAAATAAGTGTCATGTGGGGAGAGGAAACAAACTATTAATGAGAACTGATAGTATGGAGACTGGAAGATGAATTGCAATTTTAGGTCTAATGTTCAGGGTAAGAAGCCTTTTTGAAATCCTTCTGAGTGAAGACTTAAATTTGAAGTTAGCTTTTCACATACCTACTGTTGAGACATACAGAAGAAATGTTGCAAAAGCTCCAATGTTGGAGATATGAGTGGTGTTTTAAAGGAATACAATTTCAAAATAATAAAGATGTTATAAATGATACAATTGTAAAGTGAGAAAAGGACATAAATGGGCGATTAAAAATAGACAAGCAGGTCATTTTATACACATATGAAATATGCTCAAACTCACTGGCATACACATTAAAAAATATTCTATAGTCATACAGATGATAAAATTTTTGAAGTCTGATCATAACCATATGTTGGTGATAATGGGTTTTCTTGTACACTTATTATGGGAATACAAATTAGTACACATATTAGGAAATCAATGTGAAACCAAATAGTCTTTCATCTTCTTAGTCTTTCATTTCCTTGGTTAAGTTCATCTTTAAGTATTTTATTCTTTTATTGATGCTATCATAAATAGAATTGTTTTCTTGATTTCCTTTTTAGATGAATTGTTGTTGACATAAAGAAATACATAAAGACTTTGCATCCTGCAACTTTACTGAATTCATTCATTAGTTCTAACAGTTTTAGTGGTGTCTTTAGGATTGTCTACAGACAGGATCATGCCATCTATAAACAGGTATAATTTTACTTCCTTTCTGATTTGGAGTCTTTTTATTTCTTTTTCTTGCCTGATTGCTCTTTCTAATCATTCTAGTACTGTGTTGAATAAAAGTGGCAGTAGTGGGATTCTTGCCTTATACCATATCTTAAAGGAAAAGCTTTCTGTTTTCCCTATTAATTATGATGGTCAGTTCAGTTCACTCCTCCTGCCCCCAATCTCTCCCAGCATCAGAGTCTTTTCCAATGAGTCAACTCTTCGCATGAGGTGGCCAAAGTACTGGAGTTTCAGCTTCAGCATCATTCCCTCCAAAGAAATCCCAGGGCTGATCTCCTTCAGAATGGACTGGTTGGATCTCCTTGCAGTCCAAGTGACTCTCAAGAGTCTTCTCCAACACCACAGTTCAAAAGCATCAATTCTTCAGCACCCAGCTTATGTTAGCTGTGGGGTTTTCATAAATCGGCTTTATTTTTTTGAGAACATTTTCTTTTGTAGGTGTTTCTACCTATTTTGTTGACAGAATGTATCATGAATGAATGGTAAGTTTTGTTAAATGCCTTTTCTGCATCTATTGAGATTATCATGTAGGTTTTATCTTTCTTTCTGGTAATGTAGTATATCACACTGATTGATTTGTATATGTTAAATTCACTTTGGAATGTAGTTTCTTAATGTGTTATTCAATTTTGTAAGTATTTTATTGAGGTTTTGCATCTATATTCAAGAGGGATTTGGCCTTACTTTTCTTTTCTTGTAGTATTTTTGTATGTTTTGTGTATCAGGGGGATGCTGGTCTCATGAGTTTGGTATTAAACTCTCTATTTCCATTTTTTGAAAGAATTCAAGAAAAATCAGTATTAATTCCTTTCTGAATGTTTGGTAGAACTCAGCCTTGACATCATCTGGTTTTGGGCTTTTCATCCTTGGGAGATTCTGATGACTACTTTAATCTCCTTATTTATAACTGTTCAGTTGAGATTTTCTAATTCTTCTTGATTCAGTCTTGGTAGGTTGTATGTTTGTAGCAATTTGTCAACTTCTAAATTACCCAATTTATTTGCATATTATTGTTTGTAATTTCTCCTTATAATCATTTTTATTTCTGAGAAATGTGCTTAATATCTCCTTTCCCATTTCTGATTTTATTTGAGTTTCCTTTTTTCGCTTAGCATTTTGTTGATTTTGCTTATTTCCTCAAAAAAAAAAAAAAAACTTACTAACTTAGCTTTTCTAGTTTTTTAAAAATTGTTTTTCTATTCTGTATTTATTTCTGCCCTACCTTTATTGTTTCTTTGCTTTTATTAACTTTGGTTTTATTTCTTCTTCTTTGTCTACATCCTTGAGGTGTAAAGTCAGATTGTTTATTGGAGATCTTTATTGTTAACATAAACATTTATTACTATAAATCTGGTTTTTAATGCTGCATTCCATGAGTATAGTAAGTTGTGCTTTCATTTTCATTTTTTGAGATATTTGAAAAATATTCTTCTGATTTCCTCTGCAATCCAGTGGTTTAAGAGTGTGTTCAGTTCAGTTCAGTTCAGTTGCTCAGTTGTATCCGACTCCTTGAGACTCCATGAATTGCAGCACACCAGGCCTCCCTGTCCATCACCAACTCCTGGACTTCACCAAAACTCTTGTCCATTGAGTCGGTGATGCTATCCAGCCATCTCATCCTCTGTTGTCCCCTTATCCTCCTGCCCTCAATCTGTCCCAGCATCAGAGTCTTTTCCAATGAGTCAACTCTTCGCATGAGGAGGCCAAAGTATTGGAGTTTCAGCTTCAGCATCAGTCCTTCCAATGAACATCCAGGACTGATCTCTTTTAGAATGGACTGGTTGGATCTCCTTGCAGTCCAAGGGACTCTCAAGAGTCTTCTCCAACACCACAGTTCAAAAGCATCAATTCTTAGGCACTCAGCTTTCTTCAGTCTAAATCTCATATGCATACATGACCACTGGATAAACCATAGCCTTGACTAGACAGACCTTTGTTGGCAAAGTGATGTCTCTGCTTTTTAATATGCTATCTAGGTTGGTCATAACTTTCCTTCCAAAGAGTAAGCATCTTTTAATTTGATTGCTGCAATCACCATCTGCAGTGATTTTGGAGCCCCCCCCAAATAAAGTCAGCCACTGTTTCCACTGTTTCCCTGTCTATTTCCCATGAAGTGATGGGACTAGNACTTATGGATCATAAAAATAGCATTTCATTGATTTAACCTGAATATACATAAAAATTAAACTATCTTTGAATATGCTTCATGAGCATTTCAACTTTCCTTTTACAGTTTCTTTTAGTTTATTTTATCCAATTTGTCTCTGTATTAAAATAACTAAAATAGTCTTCAGTAAAATAATCAGTGCAACTCATTTTATTTTCAATTTGATTTTATGCCTACTTACTTCATTATTTCACTTTTGGTCTTATCCCCAATTAGACTAGGATATTGCCACCTTTCTTTCTCCCTCTCCTTGACAAAAAAGATATATAAACTTCCCTTGTACCCTTAGCTGCTGATTATATTCTTTATTAACATAGATTATTCATTAATTCATTTAATTTTCAACTTCATGAAAGAAACGTGTAGATTACGGCAATAAAAAGTGAGGACTAGAGTACACTTTCATTTCCTACATTTTGTTTCTACTTAGAAATATTATGACATGGAATTGTTACTTCTAAATTTTGTAATACAGTTTTGATGCTAATCTTATCTCCTTCTAATTGACTTTTCAGATATTTTTAATACAACTGTCATCTTAATATATGAGGATCTCCACTATTTTTTTTAATGAAAACTCTCAATAAATTAGCTTCTTTTCTTTCTTACATCCTTTCTCCTCCACCTTAATATCCTAATTTAATTACTTCAACATTCTTGCAACACACAGATTTTACTGACCCTCTCCCTTTGTTGCCTCAACAAATTTAACCCTAGACAAATGGAATTCTCAGTTTTGTTTCAGTATTCATTTTGGCTTGTATCAAGGGAAGTCAAATCTATTGAGTAAAGTCACACAGAAAGGATGCATACACTGTTACCATACAAAGTCTCTGGTCACTCTCAGCTCATCACTAGGAATTGCTATGATTCTCTGCATAATTCATATATTTACCATCAACCATAAACACTTCAAACCAACTCGAATTCCCTCAAACATCTGAACAACTCCCTGCATTTCCTTTCATCTTGCCTTATACTTCTCAATAACAACAGTAGCCATTAGATCTATCAACATGCAAATTTACCCACATCTACACCCATCCTGTCTTCTTTCCTGCTAAAATGAAGGAACTCTCTCTTCTCATATTGAGGATCAATCTCTCATTTGGAATTTACCCTTCTACTGCTTACTCCAAACAGATCTTTGTCATTAACTTTTAAACTAGTTTAATCTTTTTCACTAGAAAAACCTCTCATCCCTCTTTTTATAGCTATTACCTGGTTTCTTTACCTTGCATAAAACCTGTCTTTATTTCCCTACTGTTCATTGTGTCTTCACTTCCTCAAATTTATTAACTCCAAGGTCGCCAATAATCTCTATGTTGCTAAGCATAGTGCTGTGTGAATACATGCTCAGTCATGTCTGACTCTTTATGACCCAATGGGCAGTAGCCCACCATCCACAGAATTTTTCTGGCAAGAATACTGGAGTAGTTGCTGTTTCCTCCTCCTAGGGGTCTTCCTGACCCAGGCAGAGAACCTGATCTCCTGTGTCTCCTGCACTGGCAGGCAGATTCTTTACCACTGTGCCACCTGAGACAGTTATTTAATTGCACTGAAATCTTCTCTTCATCTGCTCATAATTTTTAGCTACTTCTGGTGAAAGTATCCCTATTTATGGTAAAGATTTTGGCAACGGGGTTTATTTGGATTGATGTTATCCTCAAAATCCTAATTATCAGTGGGCTTACCAAATCAGAATACTTTTTAAGTGTTGCTCAACTACTGGGAAAAGAACAAGCACAGGATTAAGGCAAAGTTAATCATAAAAATGTGAAATGATAGGCTGAATGAAGTACAAGCTGGATTCAAGATTGCTTGGAGAAATAGAAATGACCTCAGATATGCAGATGACACCACCCTTATGGCAGAAAGCGAAGAAGAGCTTAAGAGCTCCTTGATGAAAGTGAAAGAGGATAGTGATAAAAGTTGACTTAGAATTCAACATTAAAAAACTAAGATCATGGCATCTGGTCCCATCACTTTATAGCGAATAAATGGGGAAACAATGGAAACAGTGACAGACTATTTTTTGGGGCTCCAAAATCACTTCATATGGTGACTTCAGCCATGGAATTAAAAGACGCTTGCTCCTTGGAAGAAAAACTATGACCAACCTAGATAGCATATTAAAAAATAGAGACATCACTTTGCCAACAAAGGTCTGTCTAGTCAAAGTTATAGTTTTTCCAGTAGTCATGTATGGATGTGAGAGTTGGACAATAAAGAAAGCTAAGAGTCAAAAAACTGATGCTTTTGAGCTGTGATGTTGGAGAAGATTTTTGGGAGTCCCTTAGACTTCAAGGAGATAAAATCAGTCAATCCTAAAGGAAGTAAGTCCTGAATATTCAATGGGAGGACTGATGCTGAAGCTGAAACTCTAATATTTTGGCCACCTGATGTGAAGAACTGACTCTTCGGAAAAGCTCCTGATGCTGGGAAAGATTGAAGGCAGGAGGAGATGGAGACGACAGAGGATGAGATGGTTGGTTGACATCACCAACTTTATGGACATGAGTTTCAGCAAGCTCTAGGAGTTAGTGCTGGACAGGGAAGCCTGCATGCTGCAGTCCCTGGGGTCACAGAATCAGACATGACTGAGTGACTGAACTGAACTGAATCATAAAAAATGTGCCAAGCACATCTGAGAGATTATTTCCCTCATCACTTCTTAGGAAAATTATACAAGCAATATTACCAAGTATATTAATAGCTTTTGCTTCTGAACTTGGTTGTTGAACAACTTTACTCCACTCTTTCATGGAAAGAATTAGCTATATAATCTACATATTCTTTACATTGACATAGCTTTCATTTTTTTCTCTTTGCCACACTGTTTTATAAACTTTGTGTTAGCCATAACTTTATTGGTTCACTTTTTCTCTATTTATTGGGTATAATAAAGTTAATCCTTGGTTCTAGTAATATGATTATCTCTTAGACTTTATTCTTATTTAATTGAGACTCTTACTTTTTGTATATCTTTATATGTTTTTGAACAGGAGCAGACCTCAGGCTTTGTTAACCATCTGCCATTTCAGCTTATTTTTCTCTATGAATTTTTATCATTGCTACTAAAAGTTACTATTATTATTATTATCCTGAATTGACTACCAAACATGAGTCAAATCTCACATGGTAGTAAAGTAAGGCTCAAAATTCTCCAAGCCAGGATTCAGCAATATGTGAACCGTGAACTTCCAGGTGTTCAAGCTGGTTTTAGGAAAGGCAGAGGAACCAGAGATCATATTGCCAACATCCTCTGGATCATGGAAAAAGCAAGAGAGTTCCAGAAAAACATCTATTTCTGCTTTATTGACTATGCCAAAGTCTTTGACTGTGTGGATCACAATAAACTGTGGAAAATTCTGAAAGAGATGAGAATACCAGACCACTTGACCTGCCTTTTGAGAAACCTGTCTGCAGGTCAGGAAGCAACAGTTAGAGCTGGACATGGAACAACAGACTGGTTCCAAATAGGAAAAGGAGTACATCAAGGCCGTATATTGTCACCCTGCTTATTTAACTTATATGCAGAGTACATCATGAGAAATGCTGGACTGGATGAAGTACAAGCTGGAATCAAGATTGTGGAGAGAAATATCAATAATCTCAGATATGCAGATGACACCACACTTATGGCAAATAGTGAGTAAGAACTAAAGAGCCTCTTGATGATAGTGAAAGAGGAGAGTGCAAAAGTTGGCTTTAAACTCAACATTCAGAAAGCTAAGATCATGGCATCCAGTCCCATCACTTCATGGGAAATAGATGGGGAAACAGCGGAAATAGTGTCAGACTATTTTTTGAAGGGGACTCCAAAATCACTGTAGATGGTGACTTCAGCCATGAAATTAAAAGACACTTGCTCCTTGGAATAAAAGTTATGATCAACCTAGACAGCATATTAAAAAGCAGTGACATTACTTTGCCAACAAAGGTCTATCTAGTCAAAGCTATGGTTTTTCCTGTGGTCATGTATGGATGTGAGAGGTGGACTGTAAAGAAAGCTGAGCACTGAAGAATTGATGCTTTTGAACTATGGTGAGGGAGAAGACTCTTGAGAGTTCCTTGGACTGCAGAGAGATCCAACCAGTCCATTCTGAAGGAGATCAGTCCTGGATGTTCATTGGAAGGACTGATGCTGAAGCTGAAACTCGAATACTTTGGCCACCTGATGTGAAGAACTGACTCATTTGTAAAGACCCTGATGCTGGGAAAGATTGAATTTTCTGAATGTTGATCTTTAAGCCAACATTTTTACTCTCCTCTTTCACTTTCACCAAGAGGCTCTTTAGTTCCTCTTCACTTTCATATCATATGATATCCTCTGCATATCTGAGGTTATTGATATTTCTCCCAGCAATCTTGATTTCAGCTTGTTCTTCTTCTAGCCCAGCATTTCTCATGATGTACTGTGCATATAAGTTAAATAAGCAGGGTGATAATATACAGCCTTGATGTACTCTTTTTCCTATTTGGAACCAGTCTGTTGTTTCATGTCCAGTTCTAACTGTTGCTTCCTGATCTGCATATAGGTTCCTCAAGAGGCAGGTCAGGTATGTTAGTTTCCTATTATTTGTGAATTTTCCTGTTTTCTTGCTATTATCAATTACTGGTTTCATTACATTGTGCTTACAGAAGATCTCTGGCATAATCTTGGTCTTTTTAAGTTTATTGAGACTTGTTTTGTGATCTAACATTTATTCTATAATGGGTTATGATCTGTGTACATTTCAGAGTAGCATGTATATTCTACTGTTTGGTGTATGTTTTAAACAGCATATAGCAGGATTTTTTTTTGCTCCATGGTATTTATAATATGCTTTCCCCCCTGTATCTTAATATACATGTTATAACAAATGTCCTTTTACATAGGTTATGATCTGTGTACATTTCAGAGTAGCATGTATATTCTACTGTTTGGTGTATGTTTTAAACAGCATATAGCAGGATTTTTTTTTGCTCCATGGTATTTATAATATGCTTTCCCCCCTGTATCTTAATATACATGTTATAACAAATGTCCTTTTACTCTATATGTTAAAATAAATATTAACTAGATGGCTTCCCTAATAGCTCAGTTGATAAAGAATCCACCTACAATGCAGCAGACCCCAATTTGATTATTGCATTGGGAAGATCCCGTGGAGCAGGGAACAGCTACCTACTCCAGTATTCTGGCCTAGAGAATTCCATGGGCTGTATAGTACATGGGGTCGCAAAGAGTTGGATATGACTGAGCGACTTTCACTTCACTTCATGATTTCAGGACACTTCCAATTCTTTCTCTTTATGAAAATGCTATATCAAATATAAAAAATTAAAGACTACTGAAATACAGAAGGAAAAATGAAGTACTTATAAGCTTATAAGACAGTGATGATAGCTATCATCTTTTTTTCTATTCAATTTGTGATAATTTATTACCAATATTTTCCTTGTTTCTATAACCTTCAACAACATGTGGTATTTGAACTTGGATTTTATAAGTAAAATCTGACTGAAATCTTTACTAATAAAGTCTTACAAAATCCTTTAAC
>SJYT01045430.1:0-47048 GCA_006410635.1 Cephalophus harveyi
TTCTGTCAGACCTCTCCACCATGACCCGTCCGTCTTGGGTTGCCCTGCAGGCATGGCTTGGTTTCATTGAGTTAGACAAGGCTGTGGTCCTAGTGTGATTAGATTCACTAGTTTTCTGTGAGTATGGCTTCAGTGTGTCTGCCCTCTGATGCCCTCTTGCAACACCTACCATGTTACTTGGGTTTCTCTTACCTTGGGCGTGGGGTATCTCTTCATGGCTGCTCCAGCAAAGCACAGCCACTGCTCCTTACCTTGGAGGAGGGTTATCTCCTTACCGCCGCTTTTCCTGACCTTCAACGGGGGATAGCTCCTCTAGGCCCTCATGCGCCCATGCAGCCACAGCTCCTGGAGGTACTGCCTGTGGGGAAAACTGAATCTTGCTCTGCTGGGCAGGGCCATGCTCAGTTAAATTTTAATCTAATTGCCTGCTGATGGGTGGGGCTCTGCTCCTTCCCTGTTAGTTGTTTGGCCTGAGGTAACTCCCAGTCCTGGAGTCTACAGGATTTATGGTAGGGCTAATGGCACCCTACAAGACCTTTTAGAACCAACACCCAAAAAGGATGTCTTTTTCATTATAAGGGACTGAAATGCTAAAGTAAGAAGTCAAGAAACACCTGGAGTAACAGGCAAACAGGAATGCGGAATGAAGCAGGGCAAAGACTAATAGAGTTTTGCCAAGAAAATGCACTGGTCATAGCAAACACCCTCTTCCAACAATACAAGAGAAGACTACACATGGACATCACCAGATGGTCAACACCGAAATCAGATTGATTATATTCTATGCAGCCAAAGATGGAGAAGCTCTATACAGTCAACAAAAACAAGACCAGGAGCTGACTGTGGCTCAGATCATGAACTCCTTATTACCAAATTCAGACTCAAATTGAAGAAACTAGGGAAAACTGCTAGACCATTCAGGTATGACCTAAATCAAATCCCTTATGATTATACAGTGGAAGTGAGGAATAGATTTAAGGGCCTAGATCTGATAGAGTGCCTGATGAACTCTGGAATGAGGTTCGTGACATTGTACGGGAGAGAGACAGGGATCAAGACCATCCCCATGGAAAAGAAATGCAAAAAAGCAAAATGGCTGTCTGGGGAGGCCTTACAAATAGCTGTGAAAAGAAGAGAGGCGAAAAGCAAAGGAGAAAAGGAAAGATATAAGCACCTGAATGCAGAGTTCCAAAGAATAGCAAGAAGAGATAAGAAAGCCTTCTTCAGTAGGATGGCATCACGGACTCGATGAACGTGAGTCTGAGTGAACTCCGAGAGATGGTGATGAACAGGGAGGCCTGGCGTGCTGCGATTCATGGGGTCGCAAAGAGTCGGACACAACTGAGCGACTGAACTGAAAGTGAATGGCACCCTCCCTTCCACCAGGGAATGGGACTTCCCTGGTGGCTCAGATGGTTAAGCATCTGTCTACAACGTGGGAGACCAGGGTTCAATCCCTGGGTCAGGAAGGTCCCTGGAGAAGGAAATGGCAATCCATTCCAGTACTATTGCCTGGCAAATCCCATGGACAGAGGACCCTGGTGGGCTACAGTCCATGGGGTCACGAAGAGTCGGACTGAGTGCTCTTCTTCAGTGGCACCCTCCAAGAGGACTTATGCCAAGATGCATCTCCCAGAACTACCTTCAGTCTTTTCCAGCATCAGGGTGCTTTCCTGCCAGTTTCCCCATCCCCATGGCAGGCTACTGCCCACCCACACCTCCGCAGGAGACCTTCAAATACTCACAGGTATGTGTGACTCAGTCTCCTGTGAGACTGCTGCTCCTTTCTCCTGGATCCTGGTGTGCATAAGGTTTTGTTTGTGTTCTCCAAGAGTGGAGTGGAGTGTTTCCTCCAGTCCAGTGGAAGTCCTATAATCAAATCCTGCTGGTCTTCAAAGTCAGATTCCCTGGAGATTCCCTGTCCCTTTGCAGGATCACCAGACTGGGAAGATTTTTGTCCTCTTGCAGGAGAAGATGAACACACGTCTTTCTACTCTGCCATCTGGAACCAATCTCTTCTTGTTATGTATTTTTAAGATGAGATTGTCTTCCCATAATTCCTTAGGAATTTATAACAGTTTATTTATTTATTTTTTAATTTCACATCAATTAATCTTCTTCATAAGCAGTAGTTAGTGAACTGTCAGCTTTGTTTAGGCTGTGGGTGTTGGTGACACCAAGTTCCCTGGGCCATTGTAATCGAGGAAGTTTAGCTCCCATTTTCTCTAAATACAGGATTTCACATAAAATTTCATTTGTTTTGAAGCCAGAGAAAATGTTTTCTTTGATCATGGGTTTCATGCCTTCATAATTTCCACAATTTAATCAATTTTATATTTTTCAAATTGTGTTTATCCCCAAATTTTTACAATTTTACAATTTTGATAAACATTTTATCTACAAATATTTAGGAATATAAACACTATATTAAAACAAAATTTCTTGGTTAAAAGTATGAACATATTAAGATCAATTTTCTTAGAAATGAAATATAAATTTTCTTTTCTACCAGTGGTATTTGAGTGCATGTTTACTACAACTTTATCTCCATTAAGTACTATTTCTCTGTTAAATTTTCATTTACATGTTAAATAAGAAGTGTTCTGTTTATTTAAAATATTCACATGTGAATAAAATTATTCAGCAAATACCTTTAAAGGAGCTAGATATTATTCGTTAAATAATGCTTAAATTTGAATGAGATTTGGAGGGCAAAGTTACAATGATGGAGAAACTGTGATTTGCTATTTATTACTTATATCACGTTATGCATGGTTGTCTATATAATGCTATCTTCTTCTAGAATATAAAGTAGAAGTCCAGATTGGCTTTCCATTCTCTAATATATATATAAAAAGTAAAAACTAGGTATTCTGCATCAGCCATCAGTAAGTTAGTGGACTACTCACAATCTACAGATTTCTACTCAAGCTAATGAGTGTTTATGTAATGGAATCATTCTGTCTTCATTAGTAGCCGGAATTACTTAATTGCTTGTATCTCCATTGTAATATCAATGACATTCTGCTTTGCAATACAGTTCTTTTGGTACATGCCTTGTCTCCTTTTAAATTCCATCTGTGATTCCTTCACAATGGTTAACAAAAAACTTGCATTGTTTTTCAATAATCATTTACTTATTCAATAAGTATTTATTGAGCACCTACTATATCAGAATTATAATAGTCACATTATAGTCCCAGCAACAAGTAAGAGAAATATCATTCCTGCTAAGCACAGCACAGCACAGGTGTATTTTATCCTGCCATTGTGACCTTTCAGTACTATGGAGTAAGCAAAGGTTAATTTTCTGCATAAATATTTATAGAATTCCAATGGACTTAAGTGCTGTGAAAGTACTGAGTGCAAGGAGAATGTTGAGGAGAGCAGGTATAGCAACTGATTGTGGACCCATAGAGAGGAATGAGCGTGTGTAGAAGTTGTGTTGAATTAAAATGAACACAGTGATATTGATAAGAAAAGTAATCAGTTGTGCAACTGTGTTTCTAATAAGAGCAATCACATACATACATTGAAACAGAATTATCTGTAAGATAATGTCACTCAGTTTGCTTTTCATAATAGCATTTTACTAACATGTAGATTTTAATTGTGAAGTGTATGTTATATATCAGTTATTTTGACACACAGTCCTACACAATTTGTTATTCTATTCAACTAGTAGAGTGGCTCGTTTCACCAGATTCTAATCTGCATTCTCCTGATGAAAGGATGAGAGTGGTAGTTGATCAACTGTCCCATTTTGTTGAGATTACTAAAAACCATTCTCAAGCAGGGCAGAATATTTGAGTAGGGAAGGGACTGGAAGCTGTGGACCATCCCCAGAATTCCTCCTGGGCTTTGTTCTTACTTCTTGGTAGCTTCTGACCTAAGCAGAGCTCTAAACTGTGCTGAAATAGACTGGTATCTCCCCAGCTACTTTCCACTCAGTTGATGCAATGATTACCATGGACCAGAAAGCAACATAAATTTGTTTTTACAAATTTTATCATACTGTTCTGTTCCAAACAACTTCTCCCTAAATGCTCTACTAGAACCGTTTGAATGTATCAGCATCATTCTGTATAGGTGCTGGGTCTTAGCTTTAGATATAAACATTTTCTTGAATTAACTGATGGAAGAAAATGGTGACAATTTGAGATAGTGTCATAATTATGATATTTCAACCAGATGTCCTTTCTTCACATGTTTCTGTGTTATGCACTTAGGCTATCACTAGCCTGGCAGGCTACAGTCCATCGGGTCACAGAAAGTCAGACATGACTGAGCAACTAAGCACAGCACAGCACAGGTGTATTTTATTCTTTATAAAGTAAAATATGTTTGTGTTAACATTGTATACAGAATATGCTTTTGCCCTAAGTCCTTGGCATGTTCATTTTATCACACAGTATGTTTTGTAATGAAACACAAAGAGAGGAATGGTGAAATTGGGATATTGGATTTATAAAGTTCATTAAATGGGTATGGGCAGAGAATCAGGAAAGAAAATAGTTATCAGACTTCTTACTATAGTGATTAAAATTGATGTCCAGTTCTACAGAAAAAGTCTTGCTGGTAGTTAATTTTATCTTGAGCAATATATTGGTCACTGACAGGGCAATCTTATTTTTACCTCATTATTCGTACATGTAAAAGTGTATTTACACTTACCTCGTTATTCATACATGTAAAAGTGTATTTACACATCAATGCATCAGCAAATATTTTGTAGAGGAAAATTTTATCAGGTCACTTTATAGAACCACAGATAAAATTTAATGCTAGCAGATAGCAGACATTTATAGGTTAATCTCTAGTCTCTGTCCAAGAATTGTATCCATATTGATATATCACACCAAATCAAAGAATTTTTTCCTAAACAACAAACTTTTATGAAAGATATTTTAGTTCAAGCTATTTTTCTTTTTTGCTTGTGTAGTATATCAATTTTGAGAAGGAAATGGCAACCTACTCCAGTATTCTTGCCTGGAGAATCCCAGGGACAGAGGAGCCTGGTGGGCTGCCGTCTATGGGGTCTCACAGAGTCAGACACGACTGAAGCGACTTAGCAGGAGCAGCAGCAATATATCACTTAAAATCAGTTTCAATAATTAGTAGCAGATAAATTCAAGACATCGGTGCCTTAAACAGTACTGACATTTATTTTCCTGTTTCAGTGATTTTAAATTACAATTAAGTATTATTCAGATTACTTTCATATTCATTTTTCCCTTGATTTCTATGACAATTCTGGAATGGAAGCACAATAGACATTAGAATGTGAATAAGTTGAAGCTTAGAGGACTTCAGTATTGTCTCCTCTATGGAAGACTTCACCAGCCCCAAAGAAGAGTCTAAACCTAAATGCAGGCCTTGGGAGCATGGTGTCCTTCTGTCTACTGGCCTACAGGACCATTAGGAGACATCTGAGTCATCAATATGTAGATCTTGGATGAACTTGATACAGCCCGCATGCAGGAGGAAGTGGAATGAACATGAATTCACAACCCCTCAGAGTCAGCCAATGAATAAAGATATTTTCACTGAGTGTTTAATCCAATCTCATGCTCCCATTCTTGACCAACAGTGACTTCCAAAGAAGATTTGCCCACTGGAGATGATTGATACTGATACTGACATGCGTGAAAGAGTTTATAAACTGCACTGACTTCCTTGCCATTAGTCCAATCTCTAGAGGAAGTGACGTAGAAAAAAAGAGCATAGAATGGACATTGCAGAATTAAATCTGGACTGTGACTTACTTCCTTGTTGTGTGACCTTGGACACACTACTTAACCACCTTGGCCTTTTGCTCATAGAGTCAGTGGTTGGCAGTGTGAAGGCACTCTCCAAGTGGTAACTATTATTATTCAAAGAGGCTAAGGAAGAGTCTAACCTCTGTATCTCCTTTGCTGAACTCAAGTCAAGAAACAGACAAAAAGGGGTTGAATAAGTTAAGGGATTCCAGATGTGGCCCAAGCCACAGCATGGCAGAGGTTTTCTGAGAGCCTAGATGACAGAAGGAAAGTGGGAACCAGGAAAAGAAAAACTACCACTTCCCCACCCTGCTACTATTTGGTCCTCTTTTTCAATCTTTGAACTACTTAATAAACACTAATTAACCTTGCGCCCTGTGAGACAGACTTGCCTAAAGCACCATGCTCTTAAGATCTACGCACATCTCCTATAATTGACTCGATTATTCTCATTGCCTGGGACGTCAGGAAAGCTTTTTTCCATTGGTATCTCATTACCAGAGAGAAAAACTTGCATGTGTACTCGATTCTGACCTCATGAAATTAAGGGTTTAGTCCAAGTGCAGCAGGAAATAGATGGCATCCTTCTAGAACAAAATATTCCTGACTTAAATATATAGAGAAAGATTCAAGACAAAATTGTTCATTAGGTGTTATAAAATTTTTTTAAACAAGCACAAACTATCATTTTAAAAACATCATACGCATGAACGCATTAGTCACTCATTTGTGTTCAATTCTGTGAGACTGCATGGACTGTATCCCACCTGGCTGATCTTTCCAAGGACTCCTCCAGGCAAGAATACTGGAGTGGGTAGCCATGCCCTTCTCCAGGAGATCTTCTCAACCCAGGGATCAAGCCTGGGTCTCCTGCATTGCAGGCGGATCCTCTACCATCTGAGCCACCAGGGAAGCCCATCGTAACCTTGAGTACACTCATGAGTCATTACATATGTATCCCAGGCTCAAAACATGCAGATTATTAGAAAGTCCCTTCCCTTCCACTGTGGCCAAAGCAACAACAAGTAATCTTTTCAAGCTCAAACTGTGTGGTGTTAAAATTTTACTTTCAGGGCTAAGTCCCTTCTGCCAGGCACCTGCTGTCTCTCAAGTCTTCTTGTATATGCCTGATTTGTAAGATCCCCTGTTTATTTTTGTCTATTTATGCATCTTAGTAGATTGTTGTCTCCTTGAAAGCAGGAGCCTGATGATCTAAGATTTGATTCCTCCTAATTGCGTGGCCTGGGAAAAGCACAGAAGGGCTTGGTCAGCCCTCAGAATCCTGATTGGCCCTTGTCCTCTTTGGCACACACCCTCTCCATATATCTGGTCATTTCCCTGCCTTTCTCTGTCCTGTTTGTGGCTTCTGCTCACACTTTCTTCATAAACTTAGCTTCTCTTTCTCATCTATTTCCACTGTCCAGCAGTACCTGAAGGCCCAATTCTAGCATCGACTCCTGCATCACCTATGGCCTCAGGGTGCTGTCCACTGAATCATTCCTTTTCCTGGATTCTGACTGCATAACATTCAATTATCCCCAGTTGCTCCATGGTTTCTAACTTTATCTCTACAACTAAATGCCTTAAGGAGAAAGGCCCCTGTCTGAAATTTCTTTAATTGATCGATTTCAGCAAATATATTCTTTTGTTATCTATCAGTTGTACATGACAAAAATATAGTAGACACTCAGTAAGGGCTGGCTATTTGTTCAGTCCAGCTACAGTGTCCAACATGGGTCTAGTCTCTAGTAAAAGACTTTTCTTGGATTTTACTAGGGAAGTGATTCTAGCTTTAGGTTTCACTTACTTTATTTATCTGTCCAGAAATGTTACCACCTATTTCTTATTAAAATAGAATAGACAACCCAATCAAAAAGTAGGCAAAATACTTAAACAGACATTTCTCCAAAGAAGACATATAGATGGCTAATAAACAATGAAAAGATGCTCAACATCGTTCATTATTAGAGAAATGCAAATCAAAACTGGGGAGGGGGGTTCAGGATGGGGAACACGTGTACTCCCGTGGCAGATTCATGTTGATGTGTGGCAAAACCAATACAATATTGTAAAGTAATTAGCCTCCAATTAAAAGAAATAAATTTATATTTTAAAAATAAATTTAAAAATAAAATTCCATATATCCCGGAAAAAAAAAAAAAAACAACAACTGTGATATCACCTCACACTGGTCAGAATGGCCATGATCAAAAAATCTACAAACAATAAATGCTGGAGAGGTTGTAGGTGAAAGGGAACCCTCTTTTGCTGCTGGTGGGAATGCAAATTGATCCAGCCGCTATGGAAGACAGCATGTGAGCCGCTCAGTCGTGTCTGACTCTTTGCAACTCCATGGACTGTAGCCTACTAGGCTCCTCTGTCTATGGAATTCTCTAAGCAAGAATACTGCAGTGGGTTGTCATTTCCTACTTCAGGGTATTTTTCTGACCCAGGGATTGAACCCAGGTCTCCTGCATTGCAGGCAGATTCTTTACCATCTGAGCCACCAGCAAAGCCCATGGAAAACAGTATGGGGATTCCTTAAAAATCTACCATATGACCCAGAAGAAAGACACATGTACCCCAATGTTCATTACAGCACTATTTACAATAGCTAGGACATGGAAGCAACCCGGATGTCCGGCAACAGATGAATGGATACAGAAGTGGTACATATATACAATGGAATATTACTTAGCCATAAAGAAGAACACATCTGAGTCAGTCCTAATGAGGTGGATGAACCTAGAGTCTATTATAAAGAGTGAAGTCAAAAAGAGAAAAACAAATATAGTATATTAATGCATATATATGGCACCCAGAATGATGGTACTGATGAACCTGTTTGGAGGGAGCAATGGAGACACAGACATAGAGAATGGACTTATGGACATGGTAGAGGGGAGAAAGGAGAAGGTGGGATGTATGGAGACAGTGACATGCAAACATGTATGTTACCATGTGTAAAACAGATACTCGGGGAACTCAAACCAGGGCTCTGTAACAACCTAGGGGAGAGAGGTGGGGAGAGAGGTTTGAGGGATGTCCAAGAGGGAGGGGACATAGGTGTACCTATGGCTGATTCATGTTGATGTTTGGCGGAAACCAACAATATTGTACAGCAATTATCCTTCAATTAAAAATAAATGAATTAGAAAAATAGATAAACATAACTTTAGATCAGCTGTCAAAATGGGGCCTAGACATAAGTTGAAATCATTCACATTTAGAGATGAGGAAAAAGCAAGAAATAAATGTGTCTTATTTAAAAAATATATATTTTTTGGCCAATAAAGAGGGGAGAGGGTGTATATTCTGCTATTGCAGTTGTTGCTGCAATTGTTCTTGCCATTGCCCACGTTCTGTGTTTCTGTCCCATTGTTTAACATTCCTTCTCTGATAGACTCACTGCCCGTCTCTGCAGCCCCTTCTCCCACCTCTTTGGCCCTTGCCCACTACTTTCCAGTCATTCTGACTTCTTTAAATTCTTATAACTTGCCACGAAGGCAAGAGGCAATAGAAGGCTGTTATTTTTAAGTCGTTGTGCACAAGCTGTAGAATCTGTAAGAATTCTATCCCAATGTCAGCCCTTCCCATCTCCTTTCTCCTATCTAGCTCTGACTGATCTTTCAGGATGCAGCTTTAATGTCAATTTTTTTTCTGACAAGTCTTACTGTTGTTGAAGTGTAAGGAGACGTAAAGTCCCAGAACATGCCATACTTTGAGTGGTGAGATGTTGTCACCCATTGTCAACACCTGGATTCCAAGTCTGAGGAATCAAAGCCTGTGTGTGTTTTATCCATCCTTAATATCATCTGTGTTCACCCCAGCACCAGACCCAGATGGGGTGCTTTTCACGTTATGGTGAGTGAACACATTCCCGCCATAGGGGACCTATAGGAGCGGATATGGAGCATCACCTCTCCCAGCTGACCCAAGTATCCTGATACCCAAGTATTAGGGAACTGTTCTTTTTTGTATTCCCTAATTTAGTTCCAGAAAAACATCTACTTCTGCTTTATCGACTATGCCAAAGCCTTTGACTGTGTGGATCACAATAAACTGTGGAAAATTCTGAAAGAGATGGGAATACCAGACCACCTAACCTGCCTCTTGAGAAATCTGTATGCAGGTCAGGAAGCAACAGTTAGGACTGGACATGGAACAACAGACTGGTTCCAAATAGGAAAAGGAGTGCGTCAAGGCTGTATATTGTCACCCTGCTNGAGAGATGGTGATGAACAGGGAGGCCTGGCGTGCTGCGATTCATGGGGTCGCAAAGAGTCAGACACGACTGAGCGACTGAACTGAACTGAACTGAATTTATCTATATACTCCACTTTGCTTATTTTAATTTCATCTTTTGAAAGTTTTGAAACTTCCCAGTATACAAAATTAAATTAATCATAATCCTTGTTTCATTTTGAATTGCTTAATTGAAGAAATCCTGGCAAGCTTTCCTCTAGACAACATAGTTCTTGTAGGATGGCAAGTTTTCCCAGAACACTTTCCAAGTGTGTGCCCATTTAAATATTTACTTGCAAGTGTTTTTTGTTTTCAGGAAACTTATTTGGAAATTCTGAGTGCAAATTAAGGCTATGTAATCCATTTGGACAAAAGCAAGCTGGTTGCCAGGTTACTGTTTTAAATGGGCTCATAAAATTCTGCTTGGGAATATCACTTTAATCCAGTGTTTACTGTACCTGGCAACTGTCCTTGTGGAACACTTCGAAAGTATTTAGATAAGATGTGGTTTCTAATGGCCGAGGAGTCACCATCACTTGGTACGTAGGATTAGAGGCAAGACTGAGATATTTCACTACTCATCACATGCGGTTAAGTATATGAGAGTTAAATTTGACAAGCTGGGTGGAGTTTCTTTCATGTAAATGAATGCTTTTCTTGCCTGGAATACTTTATTTATCAGAATCATGGAAGGGCTATTTAACACGTTAGGGAAAGGGCTGTCATATTTTGTTCTGCTTCTTATAACTCTCAGCTAAGAGGACCAGAAACACGACGAGACGCAGGGCTGCACACGGCTGAGTGTGCAGGTGGGTGGACAGCCTGCACCCTCCTGCAGCTGTGTCTCCCTGGCAGGCGTCTAGGGCTCCTCAGCTGCACGCAGAACCCAAAAATAAATGCTTTTCCCTTCTTTTCTTTCTCTGACTCACCTCAAATAGAAGGAGACTTTCCACTTACAAGAATGCACAGATTTCTCTATTTTATGCTCACAGAAATCACCTGAGAGCATTAGGATGCAAAGGACTGAATGCAGACTGTGTGATTCCTTCTCCTCCGGGCCCAACAGGCAGGGCCTCTGTGGTTTATTCTGTGCCACGTTCTTGCAGGCTCAGAATTCTCTGCATCTTCTTTTTAAGAAATAGCTGCCCCTCCTGAGTCTTTTTCAAATGTCAAAGAGGGCCTATGCAAAAGTTCTTGTAAATTGCTTTGTTGGGTAAAGAAGAACCCTTCCCTGTTTTCGCATATAGCAGCATATGCCGTGGCAATCACCAGCTATTTTATTTGCCTTTTCCTTCTGGACACACGTCTAGGCCACACACTGCAGCCTCTCTCAGAGTTGGGGGTGGCACTGGCATTGAATTTGGCTAATTCCATCAGGTAAAAGTAAGTGACTTGCACATCTCCAGGTCTGACCAGAAAAACATTCCTGCTTAACCCTGCCCACTCTGCCTGCTGCCTGCGGGAGTGGTCTTTGGGATCTCCAAGGCTGTGAATACAAAGAGTCAGAGAAGAGTGTCCTGTTGACTACCACCAGACCGTGACATGAGCAAGAAATCAACTTGTATTGTGTGAAGCCATTGAGGTCTGGGGTGGTTGTTGGAGCAGTTAACCCAACCTGACAATTGCAGTGCTCTTTAACCCTTGTCACCTTCACGCATTCATGAGAACACATGAAAATGGCCACCATGAAAGAAAAGTAACATCAACCGTCAAGTTAACAAGCATCCTGAATGGGGTGGGTGGTGCTTAGCCCGTCAGTCTTGCCCCTCTGTCACCAGACCCTGTCCTTTTGACATGGCTCTGGAAGAACACTAAATCCTTGTCATTTGCTTGCTGCTTTATTTTGACCACACGGTCTGTATCTCTTGAAAAAGCTCCTACAAACTGCTGTACTGATCATTCTGACTTACGCTATAGAGGCAGCACCACTCCTATCCTTTTCTTCCTCCCTTCCATACAAGAATATTTTCTTTAGCGCCAAGTGTAGATATACTTGGCCTTAGGACCTCAAGACCATCACAGGCTTTTGGAGTCCAAAAATGTGTTTGCAAAAATTGTATCTTCTGGGTTGTATTCATTGAGCATGCTTAGAAGTCTTCACTTAAGCTGAAGAATATGTCTGAAATGCAAACATAGTCAAGCATAGATTTGGCAACGATTCAGTTAATCTGATCTCCATAGGCAGGGAAACCCAGGTAATTCAAGTTGAAAAAGAAAATTCACTTAGATAAGGCATTTTCAGTTAGGGCCACATAGGAACATCTGCCAGCTTGTAGGCTGTCAAGTTTTTGAAGAAGTGTTTTATTTTCTTGGGAAGTAGAAGCCTAGAAGAAATATTCAAGTACTTGAAATAACCTTTTCTCTCCCTGGATAGGCTTGGGCAATCAGGTCCCAGAAAGGAAGCAGGCATTTCCCCTCTGAAAAAGGATGGCTTTAACTTCTAGCAGTTAAGCTTTCTCTCAGGAAGGGGAAAATCCTTTTTTTTTTTTTTCTTCCCAGCTATACTACAGCCCTAAAAATATCTCAGCCACAGTTGAGCTGGTTATCTTTTAGCACCTGCATTGGTGAATCTCCCATGGCCTCTAAATTCAATTTTAAAAAACTGACTCTCAAATTTTCAAAAGGCTAGGGGATGGGGGAAATTGGAGATTAGAATCCAAAAGGGCCTGTGGAGGAAACACTGGAAATTTAAACTGCCTTCTGTGTGCACAGCTGCCCTGCTAATAATGCTTTTGCCCAGGAACATCTGCCTGGGGCCTCAACACACACCCAGGGTGCATGCAGGCTGAGGGTTCAGTAATGCATCTTGTGATGGGGGATTATCCCCATGCCTCTTCTCTCCTGCAACTGTGGCTGGTTCCAAATGGAACTGCTGGTGATCCAGAAACAAAGTGGACTCCCTTCCAGGAAGCTGAAATAAGAAGATTAAGAATCTATGGAGCCATACGAACACTTTCCATGTTACTTAGAACTTGACCAGACTTAGCTTTAATCAAAGTTAATCAACCCATCCGAGGCAGATCAGAGAGGAGATCCAAATGGGGATGAATGCTAATGCAGCGGGGCACCAAGGGCCTTGCTGGTAATAGGCGAGAAAGCCTCTTTCTCCAAATGAGAGAGATGCTCCACTGTGCACGGCCATATGTCTGCTGCAATCTGTAGCCTTATGGATGAAGAACTCTCTTGACCCCCAAGGCACTATGTTGAACACGGGGCAACCCTGACAGTGCCCAAGGGTGAAAGGAATTTGCTCTCTTTCAAAGGCAACTGAAATGTTGGTAAAAGAATATGCCACTGATGTTGATTGTTTTCTATACTATTAGTTCAAAGGTGAAGGAAGAGAAGATTTTTGAAATTTTCTGAAATTAACAACTATAATATTAAAGATTCCATTTACAAATTTAAAAAACACAAGAATGTTGACATATCTAAATATTTAGCATTCTTTTCAAAGTTGACAGTTGGGGAGGCTCTAAACATACTCTGCTAAAATTACCATTTTTCAGATAAAATTTGAAATTTTTCCTCAGCAGTGCCTTTAGAAACTGTGGGATGTTTTAATAAATACTCAGGAGTGTTCACTCTGTATATACTGTGAATTTTACTTTTTTTCTAGATAGATGAAAGTTATAAAGCTTATCTGTAATAATTCAGATATATGATCAGAGTGTTACATTTGGGAGAAATGAGCCTATTTAGAAGTAACACAATTAAACTTTGTAAGTTAAAAGTAATCAAAATTAGTTTGGGGCTAATTTGCAAAGTGACTCTATAACAGTGACCTAAGAGAGGAGTTCCTGAAATGCTTTTCACAATGACAAAATTCTACAATACATGGCTAGCTCCCAAGGATGATTTGACAGGCAAGTGTTTTGTTTACATCCTGGCACAATTTTTTAAAAGGTCAGCATGGCAGAGTTTAGAGGGGCTTTATGACATCCACTTTCATTGATGAACCATTAGGTAATCTGGACAGCCTCCTACCAAGGACAACAAGGGAAGCAAAAAAAAAAAAAACAACACATTTTTTTTAATGGCACAGAGGCATTGGAAAGTCAATAAGGCATGGAAGGATTATAAGGTCAAGATTTTGAAGAAGAGAGACATTGAAAGAGAAAAATGCTGCATCAGAGGCTGCTCTTCTCCTGGCAGCTTCTGCCCATCCCATAACAGTTGGCTAAGCAGCCAAGAAGCTGCATTGTTTACAGAGAATTTTGTGGAGGTAGGAGGACAAAAGCTGGAATAGAAATGTTGCCAGTAGTGCTGGCAAAACATCAATATTTTGGATTAAATTCCCAAAGATCTCTAGGATTAAGGATTCTACAAGGGTGAACCAGAAGTAGGCAATATCTCAAGGGAATTGAAGTCCAGATATAAATTCCCTAAATCCTGGAAAACAGATCAAAGAATATCTGTACTGCTAGTGCACACGCTGCTGCTGCTAAGTCACTTATGTCCAACTCTGTGTGACCCCATACACGGCAGCCCACCAGGCTCCCCTGTCTCTGGGACTCTCCAGGCAAGAACACTGGAGTGGGTTGCCATTTCCTTCTCCAATGCATGAAAGTGAAGAGTAAAAGTGAAGTCACTCAGTTGTGTCCAACTCTCCACGACCCCATGGACTGCAGCCTACCAGGCTCCTCTGCCCATGGGATTTTCCAGGCAAGAGTACTGTGTACATGGCTGCCTACAAAAGTCACAATAAATCATTTCTAGCAGATGATTTATTAGTTTAGGGCTAATCTGATCGCTATAGTTGTTATATACAATATTCAGCAAGTCATCAAAATAATCAGGCACATAAAAAGAAAACATAAGGGAAAAACATAGTAACAAACATTTCTAAACTGCAGATAAAGACTTTAGCTACGTTTGCTATATTTTAGGAAATAATAAATAGTATTAAAAAGTTAATAAGATATCTGGAAATTATTTTAAAAACTATATAGAAATTAAGAACTCCCTAGGAGCAGCAGCACAATAGAAACAATTGATTAATCAGTAAGAAAACCAAGATAAATCAGAAGAAAATGTCCAAAGTGAATAATGGAGAATAAAAAGAATCTAAAGTTAAAAGAGCAGTTAAGACACACAGAGGATAGTGTGAGAAGATGCAATGTGACAATAGATAAGGATTTTTCCAAAATGAAGAAAGCATCAAGCCACATATTCAAGAAGTATCATAAACAAGAAGGATTATTTTAAAATCATATCTAGATGCATCAGAGTAAAACTGAAAAAAAAAAAAAAAAGAAAAAACTCAACCAGGAAAAATTTTTAAAAAACACCTTAAAAAAAAAAAAAAAAAAAGATATGGAAGACAGGTAAAAATACAGTGACAACTTTCAAAGAAAGAAAGCAAATAACTGTCAACGTAGCATTCTATACCCAGTGAAACTATCTTTCAAAAATAAAGGTAAAATGCATAGACTTCAAATTTTTGTTAATTGAAAAAATTCATCACCTACTGACTTAAAATACTAAAGGATGTTTTTCAGGTAGAAGGATAATGATCCTAGATAGAACGTTGTAGATTCAGAACAATTTAAGTTCAAAAACGCCACTCACAACAATGAAAATCACACATGTGGGCAAATCTAAATTGATGCTAACTTTAATAAACAATGCTAATAATGTCATTTAGATGCACAAAATCGATGGTCAGTGGTGTCCATGTATTCAAAGGTCCTCACTTTGTCAGAGGTATAATTAGTAATTTATACAATAGTTTGGATTAAATCTAGGATACCTGTGGCACTCTCTGGGATAAACAGTGAATCATACAGTATTTGTCTTTTGTTGCCTGACTTATTTCACTTAGGATATGGCTTCAAGTTTCATTTATGTTGCTACATATTGCCAATTTTTCTTTATTAAGGCTGAATAGTATTCCATTGTGTGTGTGCATGTGTGTACACAAAAGAATGTATTATTTATATATAATATGTTATTTGTCCAAGTCATATGTCGAGATCCATCTAGCCTGTTTTCCTATTTTGGCTTTTGCGATGATCATGGGAGTGCAGACATCTCCTGAAGATGGTGATTTTACTTCCCCTGGATACATACCCAGAAGTGGGTTTGCTGGGTCAGATAATAGTTCTATTTTGAATTTTTGAGGAAATTCCATACTGGTTTACAAGGACCTACACCATTTTGTATTCCCATCAACTAAAATAGTGAAATTTATGGAACCAAAAAGTAGAGTGGAAATTGCCCAGAATGAGAAGAGGGGAGAAGGAAATGGGGAGTTATTAATCAACAGGCATGGAATTTCATTAAATGAAGGCATAGAATTTCATTGAATGAATACACACATATGTATGTATATGCATATTCATTGACATGCTCTAGAGTTATACCCACAGTCAAAAGTAATGAATTATACCCTGAAAAATTTATTGTACAGGTAGATTTAATGTTAAGGTTCTTACCACAATAAGATAAAATAGGTTGAAATGGAATGATTTTTAAATATAGCAGATAATTCCAAAAGAAAGCAGAGGAGGAAAGATAAGATACAGAGAGCAGACCAGACAAACAAAAAGAAAATATTTAGACGATTGATTTAACCCAAAATATATTAATAATTAGTGTAAACAAAATAAACAGTATTGAACAGGAGTTTATAGAAAGTTAAGTAGGAATAGAAAATAAATAGTAAAAGGTGTGGAAAGGAAGAGATCAAGCTATTATTATCGCCAATAGTGAGTATAATAAGGTATGTATCAAAAATCCAAAGAAGATCCAGATACATTATTGGAATAATAGATGAATTTGGCAAGATGACTGACTACAAAAAGCAATTTTAAAATAAGCTTTCTTTTTTTTTTCTTTTGGATTTCACTTTTCAAGCAAAAAACTGTCTTTTATCTTAGGAACTTTTCCTTAGGCCCTTGATCTCTACCTCTTTTTTTCTCTGTGGTTGTCCACTTCTGGAGCAATCAGAAGCCGTGTTATAAGGTGGCCCTGTGGACAGGCTCACGTAACAATGGTCTGCCAACATGATTCAGCTTGGAAGTGAAGCGGTACACGTTACCATTACCAAAAAAAAGCGGTACACATTTACGCATTACCAAAAAAATTGGAATATGGAATTAAAAAAAAAAAACACTTAAACTATCATATTTAAAAAGCCATTAACTAAGGTTTTCCCATGTTGAGCAGTGGTAAAGAATCTGCCTGCCAATGTAGTGAGACAGGAGATTTGGGTTTAATCTCTGGGTCAAGAAGATCCTCTGGATTAGGAAATGGCAACCTGCTCCAGTACTCTTGCCTGGAAAATTGCACAGAGGAGCCTGGCAGGCTACAGTCCATAGGGTCACAGAGCTGGGCACAACTGAGCTACTGAGCACACACAGAAATAAATAAGAAAAGTGTAGGACTCCAACTCCAAACAACACAAGTAATTATAAACAGTAGAACTGAAATTCATGAATGCATATATATACATACATATACACACATATGTATGTATATGCATATTCATATACAGCAGAATTTTACACAGCAATGAAAAGGAATGAATCACAACCACACATAATAAAACAGATTAATGTTACAAATGTAGTATTGAAAACCACAAGACTCTCAGATTCTATTTATATAAATTCCATAAACAGATATTAATACTAAGCAATAACATTAGAACACAGATGAGTAGTTATTTTTGTGGTTATAGACTGGGAAGGTGCATATAGGAACTCCTGAAATTCTGGCAAAGCTTTATTTCTTCACTTCCTGACCAGGTTTGAAGCACTTGGTCAGAAAGTGGGCAGGCTTGGTGGCTTGGATCCACCGTGGCTGGCATGGATCCTGGGTCTTCAGGGACAAAATAGAGATCTGGGTCTGGTGTCTGTGTCCAAGGCAGATGACCTCATTTTGGGGAGGGCCAGGAATCTGAGTTCATGAGAGCCTTCTGGTGACGGTGTGGACCTTGCACTGGAGTCCATGGTAAAGTCGGGCCCTGACTTCAACCTCCTCCTCACACGGAGAAGAGGTCTCTCTGCATGCTGGGCTGTCTGGGCCTGGAGAGGGGTGATGAGGGGTACTGTGAACCTGTCTCTAATACCCTCTTCAGTGCATATCTCCTTATTGCTGTGCTCTGCTTTAACCCCTATCTGGGTACACTTAGCTCTTGCGAGGTTATTTTTGTGTGGAGGTTGTTGATCAAATTGGCGTTTCTGGGAGGGGATGTGTGCTAGGAATTGCTATTCTCCATCTTGCTGATGTCACTTCTGTAACTCACTATGTTTATCTTCTGTGATGAAAGTGATTTGAATCACTGTCAGTTTGGGGGCAAAAATTCTAGAAACTTCAGCCTGTAAGCATAGAGTTTTAAAAATAGTTAACATCTTTTCAAATAAACTGCACGATTCATTTTACTAAAATACGAGAAATGTTAAAATAATGAAAAATCTTTCGGCCCCAAGGATCAACATCATGACCAGCTGTTACACTATAGATTTAGTCAGTTAGTATATAGGTTTTTGTTGTTTAGTCACTAAGTCATGTCCAGCTCTTTTGGAACCCCATGGACTGTAGCCCACCAGCCTCCTCTGTCCGTGGGATTTCCCAGGCAAGAATACTGGAATGGGTTGCCATTTCCTTCTCCAGGAGCTCTTTCTGACCCAGGGATCAAAGCTGTGTCTCCTGCATTTCAGGTGGATTCTTTACCGCTGAGCCACCAAGGAAGCCCCTCAATCTTCATATAGGCAATTTTTTATTTTTTCACTTAACAGTCAATATGGAGCAAATATTGCTCCCTCTTAGAAGCCACACTTTGAACACATAGATAATAAGATAGAGTCCATGACTGAGCAATTAACAAAGTAAGAAAAATAGTCAAGATATTCATAAAGTCCTCCACTTGAAATTTATTAAGCACTCCTAGATGATGGATAGTCAAAGATGAATGGTATTTATGGCCTCTGCTCTTGAAGAGCACTCTAGAGAGCATGAAAGATTCCAACAACATGTTCTAAGATTTATGAGAAAGAACAGAAGGGGTAATAGCTGAGGCCCCTGGGCAAAGCAGTGGTCAAGAGGAAGTGATAGTTGAGCTATGTCCTGAAGGATGAGTAGAAACAACATCATGGGCAAAGACAGAGTCACATCAGCTCATTTGGAGAACTGGAAATAAGTTCACAGACACTAGAAATTAAGTGGATGGAGGCAATAAAGGGAGAAGGGGCTGAAAAGTAAAGTGGGGGCTGGACAGCAAATGACCTTTTGCCATTATACTAAACATGTTCAATTTTTGGCAATGCATGATAATTAAATGGTTTTAAGTAGAAGAGTATTGTGTTCATATCGCATTTTAGAAATATGGCTGTGTGGAGAATATTCACAAAAACGAGGCAGCCTAGAGACCATGAATGTAACAGAGGGATGGTGTTGCGTGCAGAGGACTTCAGATGTGGGGCTAAAGATATTGCCAGTGGCTTGGAAAAGCACTGGATGTTTACTGGTGTCCTTCCAGGTATGGGACACACAAGAGGACTAGGGAAAGACTTTGAGTTCAGTTTCCACTTGCTGAGTTTAAGTGCCTATGGAATAAACATGAAGGATGATGACCTTGAGGGCACGGATCACATTTAAATCTCTGTTGATCTTTCCACATGTATAAATCCATAATCTTTCTTTCCTATATGATAAATGATGATGTCTTTAGAGTTATAAGTAAATAATAATTATACTTTTCTGGTGGAAGCATGATAAACCCTTTAGGGCAGGAGTAAATTCCATAGTCCTCTATAAATAGCTCTGTGAGTATCAAAAGTTCTTACTCCTCCCTGAGAGTCATAACTCAGAGATAGCGGAGGACAGATGTGACTTGGCATGTGCAGTTCATGGGGTCGCAAAGAGTAGAAGTGACTTAGCAACTGAACAAAAACAGCAACAACAATTTTGATGTTTTGAAGTGCTGGGAGAGCTGAATCAATCTCCTTCTTTGGCTTCTTCCTCCCAGAGTGATGTCCTTAGTAAAAGATAGTTTTGTTTTAAATATTGAGTCTATGACCTTATTTTCTGAAAAAAATGCACTCATTATCCTGGAGTGCTGTTATTTTTTTACTTGAATAGTCACTCAATTTTTCCTCCTATGTATACATTATTTCCCTAATTATATCATCAGCTCACAGAGGGCGTGTCTTCCTTGTCTCTGGATTTTCTGAGGCCCTCTGCAGATCACCAGGCACATAGTCTGTGCTCAGAAAACTCTGCTGATGGTCGGTATGCTTTTGAACTAATCAAATGATGTCATTAACTATTTTTAATAAGTCAAAGTTTAAACTTAAGCTGCATGTCTTCTGGATTTTCAAAATGTGGCTAACTTTTTCTTGGAAACTCTCATGTCCTCACACAATCAACTTCCCTAATTCCTTGATGCAGTCTCTGAACTGTAAAAGAAAAATGCTTGATTCATTAAAGAGAGTTAACTCGTGTTGTGATACTCAGAGTGATTTTGTTTTCCCTATTATTGAACTTGATTTTGCTAAAGAAAAAGAAAAAGTCACAAATCCCACAGTGACTTCACTTATGTCCTGTTAACCAACCACTTGCCACAGTCATCAGGTAGGCAACTGAAGTATTTATAAAGGCCAGAGGGCCCTTGCAATGCACTGGAAATAGTTCTGTTTTCAGTTTCTGTTTTCATGAGTCTTAGGACAGACAAGGCTTCCCTGGTGGCTCAGATGGTAAAGCATCTGCCTGCAATGCAGGAGACCCGGTTCAATTCCTGGGTCAGTAAGATCCTCTGGAGAAGGAAATGGCAATCCACTCCCATCACTCTTGCCCGGAAAATCCCATGGATGGAGGAGCCTGATAGGCTACAGTCCATGGAGTCGTAAAGAGTCGGACACGACTGAGAGACTTCACTTTCACTTTCTAGGACAGACATACCCCTACGATCACATTGCTGTTGTCAAGGGACATTCCACAATCTCTTCCTGTTTTTACAAATTATAATTAAAGTGTGCAACCAAATTAAGGCAGGACAAAAGTGAATTTTTGGAATCAACCAGGTCTCTTCCCTAAATATGATTTCCCTTGTGAAATGTACTGCAGTTTCTGAATGCGTGAAACCTTGTTTCTCTAGAGGAGATCTGACTTTCTTAATCTCGTCAATGACCAGTTTGCTCATGGACAGGCTACTTATCAAACAATGATGGTGTCTTATGTTGAGACCGTCTATGGCCTGCGATGTGTCTACCCATTGGAACGTGATGTACAAAGTTGACAAAACTAATAGATTTTAAGGTAGCTCTCTAGGCAAAATAACACAAAAGTAACACTAACTTCATTCAAACTGAGTGTTAAAATAGAATGGTTTCTCACTCAGAGAGCTCCCTCAGTAGGAACTGAGCATTAGTTAGTGCAGAAAACGCTATGAATCACCAAGCCTCAGAAGACTGTCTGTGTAGACAGATGGTTTGATTCTTTCATTGTATGTTGGCCATAGTAACATTTTAAGTCCTGGGATATTCAGGACAGTTAATTTAAATGCTTCATGCTTTATTTACTCCATGTTTAAAAGATTTCTTTTTAAAGTACCAGTCACCCATTAAATCCACAAAGCTGATGTGTCAATTGGTCCAATTCTTTGGTTGCTGTTAAGTGTTTATGGAATAAGCCACAATGTATCAAACATAAGTATAGACAAGTCCACTCTAAGCTTACAAGTTAAATTAGCTTAAGCATTACTCATAAAAAAACACAGATCCTAAACAAGCATGTATTGGTCAAATTTTAAAGTTAGTTTGTGAACAATGGACTTGAGTGAATACCATGGTGGAACCAGCTGCTTAATTTTCAACAACTAAGCCTTATTTGACTCAACTTTTCTGAGAAGATTTCACGTGTAAGCTGTAAATTGAAGAAGAGTCAAATGTTGGATGTCAGTGAGCTTTGCAGGTAGAAAGCAAAGCAATCCAGGTTAGGAAAAAAGTCCAAAGCAAATGCTCTCAAACCTAAATTTGAAGCAGATTTCTTAATTAAAATAGAAAACTAATTTCAAAATTGGGCAAGATTGGCAATTATTTATTTGCTCTCTTTGATCAGCATTAATTACGTGTACAAATCTGGAACTGAGCCAAGCCTTTTCTTCTTTTGATCAGTTACATGCTGGGTAATTGAATTAAGCAAATACTGGCACTCACACCTCTGAAAGCGTGGCTGTTAGTTCAACCAAGTCTCAAATTCAAACTTCATACAAACGGTGCGATGCCTCAGTCTTCTGCTTTGAGGACCTGGAAGCAAGTTTATAAGGTTTGATTACTCAGGGAAATAGAAAATGATATATGAGGTGATTCAGTCTTCTTCGATAAATGTGGAACTTTCTACAAATCTCTCACTTGGGGGTTCTACTATTGACTCCTAGAACTCATCAGTATATACCATCTCTTTTCTGAAACAGAACAGAAATAACCAAATCATTAATTATGGCTCAAAAGAAGCTACTGGTTTTACTGTTTAATAAGCTTATTTTACAAATAATATTACTATGTAGTCATTACATTTTCTTTGGCTAATGTTAGAGCTGAGACCTTGTTCCTATAGCCTTTGACTGTTTACAAAACCCTTTTGTATTTATTCTTTCTTTAGACCTGCCTTTTACCTTCTCAGGTGACTCTTATTGTCTGTGTTTAACAGATGAGGAAAACGAAGCTCAGAAGAGTGACTGCTCTAGCCTCATAAGTTCATAAGGGGCAGAACTTAAATCCAAGAGTCCTGACATCTAGAGTTTTTTTCTTTTTCTTTTTAATTATATTTCAATACCTGTTCGAACCCAGAGAAATATTATGCTATGGAATATTTCCAGAATTTCAGAGATCAATTCATGAAATACTCAACAGCAATCTTAAGAACAGGATTAAGCAGTGATGGTTCTAATGAGCTTTGTAACAGATGATATCTATCATGGGATTCAGAAAGATTCTGTTCTTTTCCTCATTTATCCAGTCCTCTTCTCTAACTGCTTTGGGTATTGGCCATGAAGCGGATAAAGTGACCAGAGCACTGTCGACACAACTGTAGTCTGACCTTTGGGTAAGTATTGAACCTAGAATTTTTCTCAGTGGGAAGGTGGAAAAATAAAAGAATACAACTTACAAGGGAAAAAAAAAAAAAAAACTTTTCCACTGTAATGACAGTATTTTTATCAAGATTGGTTCAGAGTCATGTTTATTCCAAAAGGTCATGCCAGTGGCTGGACTGAAAATGCAAACCCTTCTCAGGTTAGTGCCATTTGGCTGAAATATTCCAGTTTTTTTTTTTTTTTTTGGGCCTCCGGATGATAAAGTCCAATTGCTATGTAGGATTGGGGGCTGAGGGAGAAGGAACAAAAGGAATTTGTTTACACAAATTTACTCCCAGATGTCCTAAATTATGCCTCAAAAAATAATCATTTAAACTGTTCCACACAAAGACTTTGTAAACAAACACATTTGCAGTATTGCTCCTTAAATGGGAGAGTTAGGGGGGAAGAAGACAGACATTAAATGTTCGGCAGTGAATAGTGGATTTTACAGCTCTGCTCGCAAAGTATTAGTTATTTTTGCAAAGAGAAGCTTCAAAGTAGGGAGGATGGACCAATGATTCCCTAATGTAGTCCAGCCTCAGGGTCTATGTAATCCTTATAAGTTAATCTTCATTACTGGCAGATTCCATATTTCAAACGTGCCTACTTGCTAAAATTTATCTGTGATTCCAAAGTCAATACTTGTGGTGCTTTTGGGGTCTTTCCCAGAAAAGTGCAGAGGTGGGAAAGCTTGAGTTGTCCATTGTGGACATTCCCAGCTGATGCGGAGCTCGGTCTTCTTGTTTCAGCTCCATACTATATAGAAGTGTCCATTTCTTGGTCTATTTAGTGATACGTTTTTCACATTTTTTTGTAGTTTTTCTTGGTAACTTTGCTGATTAAAACGGGACCCAGGCTTAATGCGAAAGTGTTGTCTATTTTATTAATACCTGAGCCCAACAAGGTTTTGTTATGCCTTACAAAGAAAATATACATTAAGATAAGCTTCATTCAAGCATGAGTTAATAAACCAACTATGTATTAAGATGTCTTTAAACAGAAACACACATAAAACAAGGTTATGCATTAATCAGTTGATAAAAATATGGTGACCGGAGGCTTGTAGGAACTCCCTCCTGTATTTCCTCTAGTAGCAATCATTCAGTATTTGCTAATGTGGTGTTTGCAGGGACTTTCTTGAACATATAACTACACCAAATAATGAGATTCCACTATCGTATTTGGTTCTAATACCCAGAATTATCAATCAGATATAATGTAAGAAAAATAATTTATATTACTGCTTAGAACTATAAAATTTATAGCTACAAATCCCAAATTTTGAATGTAATTGTTGGTTTATTATTTTTAAAAGAGCATGTCTCAAGTGTATGTAACCTTGAGTGAAATATACATACCTATTTTCAGGCATACTTTATTTCCTCTTAAGAGATATACATTTTGCAAAGTAATTCAAGTGGGTTAAATATTTCACAATATTATGAAAAGGTAAGGTTATCAACTAAAAGCTTCAATAGACATACCCAAGTCATGCCTTTTGAAAGAACCTGTATTAGAATAGAGCTGGCATTAACTGAAATATAAACCACACATGAGTATTTTTTAGGTGCATTGAGTTTTTATTGCTGAAGAATAATGCCTGTATTTATTATAGAGCTTTCTGTGGTCTTAAGCCTGCTCATGTACATTCAATTACTTTGATCTTTAGGAAAAAGACAGACATTCAGGTACTGCTACTACAGATTAGCTGATGGAAATTGTGAGTCTACTGGCTAAGTGACTTGCCCATAGCAACAAGTATGGGCAAGATAACATAGTATCACAGCAACTTGTTAACATAGTAACAAGTCACTTGCATGTCACTGTTGGGATTAAAATTCAGAAGACTTCAGGTACTGTCCTTGATTTTTCCCTGTGTTGCCATACCAAGGGTCATTATTAGCCTTGAGAAACTTTTAGCACACTTTATCAGTAAATCCAAACCCCCAAATCAGTTGAAAATATTCTAAATGTATGGTTGTTATATGTTTTCTATTTATAATTCCACTTACCTATATTTGAAGCAGGGCTTTTTCAATAACATATTTCGTTTTACAGTTCTTCAGACCTAGAAACGCATCATATCACGTCTATGATAGAAGAAGCATTTACTGAGGGACAAGCTGAATTTGTAACCTGCATTTTATGACTTCGTGCTGAAATTATATTCCTTACTTTTATAGTGAATATTTAAGTTTGGGAAGCATGTAGGTCTCGTTTATCTCAAGCTAAAGAACATTCAGTATTATGCTGAATAGAAAGAAGCTTCAAGATTAGGCAAATGTAGCTATCAAAATAAATGATCTTTTTGAACAATTTATATCATGTCAACCTTGAACTGATTTAAAAAAATAATTGTAGCTGTTAGTTTGGTAGCCAAAATGTTGCAAAAACTGGGGGAGAAGCATTTTAATTTTTGCAGGGGGTGTGTGGAGGCACATATTTACTTGCACTTGGAAGATTATCTTACTTTAAATGGATTCAACAGTCTGTGAGGGGGCAGATGTTCATGATAACAAAAGGAGGAGAAATTAGACTGAGTTAAAAAAGGGAGCATACGGGAATAAATACAACACATGATTATTAGCCTACAGAAGTGCTCTAAAGAAATAAAAACTTGACTTGAATGGGAAAGCAGGGGGAAGCAGTATAATAGGAAAATAGGGAAGGAAGACCAAGTGACAAGATTTTTGTCAAGTAAAAAAAAAAATGATGTGTCAAAATTTCAACATTTCATAGAAGACATTTAGAATTCCACTCTTATCCACCATCCTCACCCTGCACCACATAAAAGAAGCCTCGAGACTGTAGAAAGTCAAAAGTTCGATGCTCAGACTTCAAAATTTTAAAATTTTCTAGGGGACAATGCAAATTTAGCTCAGTAAATAAAGCTTGTTTTTGCTCCACTGATATTGACATCCCAGTTATAGACCTTTCTATCAGGAGGTTGAAGAGACAGATGGGTGTATAACTTGCTGTGTGTTTGCTAGGACAGGAAAGAACTTTGCTTCAGGAGTATTTTTAACAGTATGGTCAGGGCAAAAGATGGCCCTGCTCAAAAAATCAGTGTGGTACCAAAAGTATAACCCAGTGAAGTGTACAGCTAGGATGCTTTTAGAGACACACCGTGTACAGCTCTGCTGTAACAATCATTGTATTGTAATCACTGCTGATTTGTTCAGTGTTGTTTTGAGCCTATAAATCCCTTGAGGTATCCTGCCCAAAATTAAAATGTTAAAAGTGTGACTCAAACACACTTAAGATTATTAACAGCTTAGATTAAATCTACATAAAATTGATATTGTTAAGTAATATTGAGTCATTTGAACCAAAAAGAAGGTATAAAAGAAAGGACTTTTCTCCAGCCTTTGAAATAAATATAGAGTGAAAGATCTTGAGTAACACGATTTAGGTTTTCTGCATCAGGATGAAATAGGCTTCATCCATGAGGCAGGTAACACTTTGCTCCAAACGTTCTATTGACAACTGATAATCAATCTCCTGATACCTCATCTGGCAATGTATATTAACCTCATGGATTAAAACTAGTGTGAGTGCCATTTGGGAAACATAGCTGTTTCCCCAATCCCTCTAAGACACTTGAAGATGTTCTTCATTTTAGAAGTATGTACGTTTACCCAGTACACAAAGCCCCAAAGAATCATTTGCAAAAAAAAGTTTTTACTCATTAAAGCATTTCTGTCAACATTAAAAAAGATTCTGCTGAATGTAAAACTACAGTAAATTCTAATTGCCTTTCTTATAGAGCCAGATTTTCAGATACTGCGTTTACCTGAAGTGGAGTAGGCCTCTGCAGAACTCTTAGGGAAAGACTTAATCCTGTTTTCTCAAGTGTCTAATTTATCACAGAGTTGCCTTAGGCACTGGGAGCATTTGGTTCAACCTGTACATATTTTTCAAGTACAAACTATGGACTGAGAATAAGGCCAGAAGTGTGACATTATGTTCAGCAATAGGATGGACTCACCGAGAGGGAGAGGCAAAAATATTGATATAGAGCCAGATTTTCAGATACTGCGTTTACCTGAAGTGGAGTAGGCCTCTGCAGAACTCTTAGAGAAAGACTTAATCCTGTTTTCTCAAGTGTCTAATTTATCACAGAGTTACCTTAGGCACTGGGAGCATTTGGTTCAACCTGTACATATTTTTCAAGTACAAACTACGGACTGAGAATAAGGCCAGAAGTGTGACATTATGTTCAGCAATAGGATGGACTCACCGAGAGGGAGAGGCAAAAATATTGCTTCAGATTTTCATAAAGGTGAAACTCGATATATCATCAACGATTCTTCCTTCGATGTCTTGAAAGCCTTCAGTCATTATTCTAGATCCCTGCTTAATAATCTGCATGTGTGAACCAATTTGGGTTAAGGTTGCATTAATCAGGTGGGGCATTAATAACGAGACTCCTCTCTTAATCTTGAGCTGTTTTTAAAGAAAGTCTGCTTTGTGTGTCATAGCCTGCAATTTGTGCCAAAATATGTATCCGCATACCCTCTTCCGTCTACCTCATGTAATCTTAGATGACTAAGCAGTTGTTTTGTAAACAATTACCTAATCATAATAACTATCCATCTCTATTCTTTTTATTATTTTTTAATTTTTTAAACATTAGACTTAGTTATGGTCAATTTGGGGGAAAAAAAAACTGAACACATCTTTTTAAATTGCTTTGTTTCTTCATAAATTCTCTAAAGTCCAAACAAGTTGGCGCCATGGGAGGGAGGTGTGGTATTACACTTGAGATTTGATAGGTGAGAAAACAATGGCAGTGTGTTTTCTTAAATTTGAAATAATTCGCTCAGTGGATTGAAAGGCTCTGTCCCCTCCAAGCACATACCTGTGCATCAGTGACCAGATGCAGAGCGTGTTAAAGTCCACAAAACTTGGATGAAGATGGACCCGCATGGAGGGGGGCAATGCCACCACCCTGAATTAGCTGATGTTGACATTCGAGGGGAAGTCAAAGCCAAATCTCTGTTGAGTCGCTGACAGAGAATCTCACTTTGGGAAAGGAAATTCAGATACCTCACTAAATGTATTTGTCCTTGTTCTAAACTCATAATGCAAGGACCTCATGGACCTCAAGACAAACTGTTTTTCAGGGTAGAGAAAGAAAAGAAGACAATCCTACCTCTTCCTCTGCATCACAAAGGCATCCAGCCTCCAAGGTGACCAGTTTGACCTTTCTCTTAAAGCGCTGTTTAATTTTTTTTAAGCCTTAAAAAATGCCAACATGCAAATTGTACATAAAATATTTAAAACATGAGTCCTCACTTTGAAAAGGTGAACTAATGAATTCATCAATCAAAACCTTGAAGTTCTGAAAACCTCTAATTTACCCTTGTTGTAATTTAGTGGAAGAAAAGTAGCCTTCTGCTAGATAGATCCACAGAACCGTAATTAACCTTTGCTTTTGTCAGAACAGGTGGGACAATTGGTAGAGAAAGATGATAAATAAGATACACATACACACACATCAGAGTGTAATCTTACTGGTCTCTTCCTCCTCGAGTTTTTGTGAAGATCAAAATTTGAAAGAGTCTTTGAAGTATAATTTATTCCATATATATAAAGTGTTTCTGCTGCTAAGCTGCTAAGTCACTTTAGTCGTGTCCGACTCTGTGCAACCCCATGGACTGCAGCCTACCAGGCTCCTCCGTCCATGGATTTTCCAGGCAAGAGTACTGGAGTGGGTTGCCATTGCCTTCTCCTGTATAAAGTGTTACAATAGTTGTGTTTTTTTTTTTTTTTTTTTAGGTAGATAATAGAGGCAGAGACATCAAAATGGTAACAAAAAATTACATAATTATTTCTACTGTAGAAACTATGCATTTTTTCCCTTCCTGAATTTTCTAATGGCGTTTTCAATTAACACATATTACTATGAAATAAAACAAAATGAAGTACCAATGTTGTATTATTTTATTAGCAGGCACAATGGCTGGCCCACAGATACCATGCAATAGTAGTATATATTCAAACATAAAAACTGTAGCGTGCAATCCCGTAAGTTAAAGTGTTTTCATAGGGATGAGTCAGGACACTTGGAACTGAAACTGCCCATAACACAGGTCTGATTCAGTTCAAGCAAGCAGGGAAGGTAATCCCCTTCTTTTAAGACTGATGTGTGCAGGTTGAAATAGGACACTACCAGCTCCCCCCACCGCTCATCATCTGATTCACAACAGAGTGAGCCTGTTTCCCTCAATATTTTTCACTAAACCTGATTCTTCTCCTCCTTTGCATAATCAACTCAAGAGTTCATTTAAATCTGATTCTAGCCTGTGTTAAGGCTTGACAAGTGCTTAAGAGGAGGACAGATACATTTTGTATCACATGGAGCCTCTGATAGTACACAGAGAAGAAAGACTAATTCTTCCACTTTTTACAGGTTTTTGCTCATTTAATTAATTTTACTTCCATGGGTGAAAATGGATGTACCATATGAAAAGAGTTCAGTTAAAAGTGGGGTGTGTCATTACCCTGAGAAGAAATGAACATATAAAGAATATAAAGAATCCCTATATTCCGGTGACTCTGATTTATTCCATGGTTTCTTGTTTCACGCATTAAAGAATTTTCTAGGTCACCAGTGTTTGTGCATGCATGTGTGTGTGCATATACAAGTGTGTCCCAGAAGAGAAATATGAAGGATTTAATATCCTTTTTTCAGGATAATATAAACTACTAGTATGGTTTATGTTTTAATATAAAACCTAATATAACTAAATAGCCAGGATTTATACATTATCTAAATTCTTTCACCTTAGTAGGAATAACGAAATTCAGTTTTGAGTTTTAACATGTTCCTTTTTCTATGAATATTTCCTCAAATGATTATGTGCTTAGATAAAATATATGTGTACTGTGAGACATGGATATATTTTAATAAATCACAGTATCAAAAGTTCCCTTAAAAAAATCCAGAAGAAGCCCAGGATTTGGCTATAATAAAAAAGAAAAAAAAGATTCTATAAATATGTATTTACATATATATATAAAGATAGAATATTCTATATATGCATATATGTGTGCATATAATACATATGTGTAGAAATAATCATGGATGGTTGTGTGTGTGTGAGTGTATACCTGTATGAAAAATTACACATTGGGAAGGTCCTAGAACCATCCTTGTTTCTCTCCCATTCCACATATTTTTTTATCCTCTAAGTTTTCGTTTTGGGAAGAGGTATTGTATGGGAGACCTCATCATATCTACCTTGTGTTGATTAAAACTTTTGTCTTTTTTTTTTTAAATTGATTCCTATGTAGAAACTATGAAACTCAAAATGTGATTCAACTGTTTTTCTTGAAGCAGTGAGACTGTGTAGGTCATGGTTTCCTTCTTACAAAAAAAGGTAAATCTTTAGTTTTTATACCATATAATTGCTCAAACAAAAATGATCCGAATGTCATGAGTGGTGTGTTTGACTAGTAAGATGGTTTCATCCTATAATGAGATTTCCCCTGTAGGAGGGCTATGAATTGCTAATTAGCATCTATGACCTAATATTCTCTAGCAACCAAGAGTAATAGCAGTAATTTCTGATTTTATACAGAATACAAGTCTCCAATATTGCCAGGACTTCTGTTTCATTTGTAATTAACTACAAGCAATTATTACAGTCAAGAAAGTATATCCTAATGCTTGTAGGTAATAAAATAAAAATAAATTATGTTTGTAAAACTTACGTGTCATGCTGACTGACTGGTGTTCTTTGAAAGCCCCGAGGTTATACAGGTATCAATTAAATTTTTCTTTTCGTCTACAATGGTATCACTCTTAATTTTAATTTGTAACTTTTAGTTCACTACTTAATTATTTATTCTTTGCTTGAAAATGAATATTTATTAGATTTTGTTTTGAGTTCATGGATAAAAGAAAACATTTAAAAGTTAGTAATTAAGGAGAGATGTCACATTATTTGACAATATGTTTTAAGAGACTAGTAATTCATTCTTCTTAAGTGGGACTACAGCATGCACATGAAGACTGACTTACGACATGAAAATGAAAGAATTTGATTTGAGATTTTTCCATGAGTGTTGCCTGTGAATGTAAATAAGATTTTTCCATAAAAATTTTTAAATGACATTTAAGATGACTTCTTACCCGGAAAGAAAGAATAAAGTATTACATATCTAGGACTGCAGTTTTCAGCATGATTGATTTTCTTCCCAGATAATTTACCCCTTAATGCACCAATACTGTATTTTAAAATTTTTTGATGTGTATTTTCTGGAAAAAATTATTCCCATGGTTTACTTTGCATCGTTTTCCATGGGCCCTCCTGAAGTTCTGGAGGATGCCTTCCTGTGCAACAAGGATGTTAGGTTATTTAGGTGAAATTGGGGTCTTAATCTTCGCTTCCCACAAGAAGAGCAGCTCAGCTCGTACGCTTCTGCTCTGTCCTGGCTTCCATTCTTTATTCCACTCCAACAACATGTTTTGTTGCTCAACCTTAGAAATGTCCGACCTTTTAAATGTCCAATCTTAGAAAACAGACTAGACATATGATTTAATCCTTTGCTGATTAAGCAGGGTCATCGTCAGGCACATTAATTATTATACAGTGCAGAAATAATGGTATAACTAACATTTGAAGGTTTGTGCGTTTCCCCTACCCTGAAAGGTTTTAGATGTCTGCGCTTTTCTTATTGTTGTTTATTCCTTCCTTTACTGACAGCTGCAACTTAAACCTGCTGTCACTGCGTTAAGGCATCCCTATCTCTGATTCTCAGCTTATAAAGCCAGAGGAGTGAAGGTGGTCAAGGGAGACCATACAACTAAGTTCAGTAAATCCTAATGTGATGATATAAAGGTGCACTGTGAAACTGTCAAGCAGTCTAAAACCACAAAGCACTGCTATTAAACAGAACTAGAATAACAGGTAGGGAATAGAGAAGGGCAAATTTAAGCTCAAACTATAAGAGAAATTATTCAAGCTTTAGAGCTAGTGATGATGATGATGATGATCGCTGCTGTTGTTCAGTCATGTCTGAATCTTTGCCACCCCGTGGACTGCAGCATGCCATGCTTCCCTGTCCTTCATTATCTTCTGAAGTTTACTCAAAATTGTGTCCATTGTGTCAGTGATGCCATCCAACCATCTCATCCTCTGTTGTCCCCTTCTCTTTCTCCTGCCTTCAATCTTTCCCAGCATCAGAGTCTTTTCAAATGAGTCAGCTCTTCCAATCAGGTGACCAAAGTATTGGAGCTTCAGCTTCAGCATCAGTCCTTCCAATGAATATTCAGGGTTGATTTCCTTTGAGATAGACTGGTTTGGTCTCCTTGCAGCCCAAGGGACTTTGAAGCACTTTCTCCAACACCACAGAATCGAAAGCATCAATTCTTTAGTGCTCAGCCTTCTTTATGGTCCAACTCTCACATTTGTGCAAGACTACTGGAAAAACCATAGCTTTGATTGGACAAATCTTGGTCAGAAAAGTGATGTCTCTGCTTTCTAAAATGTTATCTGTTTGTCATAGCTTTTCTTCCAGGGAGCAAGTATCTTTTAATTTCATGGCTGCAGTCACCATCTGCAGTGATTTTGGAGCCCAAGAAAATAAAGTCTGTCCCCGTTTCCATTTTCCTCCCATTTGCCAGGAAGTGATGGGACTAGATGGCATGATCTTAGGCATTCTTTTTGAATGCTGAGTTTTAAGCCAGCTTTTTCACTCTCTTCTTTCACCCTCATCAAGAGGCTCTTTAGTTCCTTTTTGCTTTCTGCCATTAGGGTGGTGTCATCTGGATTTCTGAGATTGTTGATATTTCTCCCAGCTGTCTTGTTTCCAGCTTGTGCTTCACCCAACCCAGCATTTTGCATGATGTACTCTATGTGTAAGTTAAATAAGCAGGGTAACAATATATATATTCTTGGAATACTCCTTTCCCACTTTTGAACAGTCTGTGGCTCCATGTCCAGTTTTAACCATATGCTTCTTGACCTGCATACACGTTTCTCAGGAGACAGGTAAGATGGTATGGTACTCCCATCACTTTAAGAATTTTACAGTTTGTTGTGATCCACACAGTCAAAGGTTTTAGTGTAGTCAATGGAGCAAAGTAGATGTGCTTTTGGAATTCCCTCACTTTTTCTATGATCCAACAAATGATGGCAATTTGATCTCCAGTTCCTCTGCCGTTTCTAAATCCTGCTTGTACATCTGGAAGTTCTTGGTTTACATACTGTTGAAGCCTGGCTTGAAGAATTTTGAGCATTACATTGCTAGCATGTGAAATGAGTGCAATTGTGTGGTAGTCTGAACATTCATTGGCATTGCCCTTCTTTGGGATTGGAATGATAACTGACCTTTTCCAGTCCTGTGGCCCCTGCTGACTTTTCCAAATTTGCTGTCGTATTGAGTGCAGCACTTTCACAGCGTCATCTTTTAGGATTTGAATAGCTCAGCAGGAATTCCATCACTTCCACTAGCTTGTTTGTAGTAATGCTTCCTAAGGCCCACCTGACATCAATAGCAAAAAACTATTTACCACTTATTCTTGCCAGGCAACATGCCAGTCAATTTTATACAGCATCTAATTAAATGACCTCTATAACCCTAATTGTTAATAATGATTATTAATATTAACAATATTATGATTTTTCATGCTAGAAAATTCAGACTTTGTTTACATAATCTTGGAATGAACATACAGATATTATAGAAAGGCATTTGGATCACCCTATGCTTGACAGAGAAGGCAATGGCAACCCACTCCAGTACTTTTGCCTAGAAAATCCCATGGGCGGAGGAGCCTGGTAGGCTGCAGTCCGTGGGGTCGCACAGAGTCAGACACGACTGAGCGACTTCACTTTCACTTTTCACTTTCTTGCATTGGAGAAGGAAATGGCAACCCACTCCAGTGTTCTTGCCTGGAGAATCCCAGGGATGGGGGAGCCTGGTGGGCTGCTGTCTATGGGGTCGCACAGAGTTGGACATGACAGAAGAGACTTAGCAGCAGCATCCCTGTTTGATTTCAAAACATGTGAGTGTAATTACCAAGTTTTTCTGCCTCGCAAGTATGGTAGAAGATAAGAAAAGAAAACATTTTCCACAATTATCATGTCCAGCCCCATGATTTTACAGTTGAAGATGCTAAAGATCATTGTACTGAAATCTATCGCTTTCCTGCATTCAGTCTCCTCCTCCAGGACAGGAACTTGTTTTTAATTACTTTGAGTATATAGATTTCTCTCTCTGTCTCCATTTCTTTTGCCATCAGTCTTCCCCTCACTCCTCATTACTTGAAACTGGTCTGACATCGGCTACAGTAACACAGGGGAGTGAAGGGAGATTTGTGGACATTTTTACAATATAAAACAATCTCCTTCATAAGTTCCTCTTATGTGCCTCTTTAAATATCAGTTCAACTCTGATGTTCACCACTGGCCTCTTTCCTTAGTCTTTTACCTTCTCCCTTTGTATCTATTCCTATAAATTCACCCATCATGTTTTCATGGATGATTCACAGATCTCTCTGTCAACCCTTTACCATGTTCATGAGCTCCAGAGGGGAATTCTCAACTACTTATGGAAATGTACCTGACTTCCCACATGTGCTCAAATGCAACAAGCTCCAAACTAAACTATATTCTTCCTCAGACGTGTTTCTTTTTGAAAATTTGACTCTGCAATTTGTGTTATTTTCCATCTCCTCTCCTAGTCTAGCGATCTCAGAATAGGTTTTGATGCTTTTCTCTCCTACAAACCCTATTGAATCAGTCAGTGAGTTCGGATCATTCAACCTAAGTGTTCCTCAGGCTCCTCTTTGCTTATTCCTCATCTCACCTTGATTGAGATTCTCTGGCAGCTCAGACGATAAAGCAATAGCCCACAATGTGGGAGATCAGGGTTCGATCCCTATGTTGGGAAGATCCCCTGGAGAAGGAAATGGCAACCCACTCCAGTACGCTTGCCTAGAAAATCCCATGGATGGAGGAGCCTGGGGGGCTACAGTCCACGGGGTTGCAAAGAGTCAGACACAACTAAGCGACTTCACTTTCACTTTCTTTCACCTTGATTAGAATACATTGTTTCTTACTAGATCATTTATTGATTTTTCTTTACTCCTGCATGTATAAAATGAGTATATACTCTTCATTGTGATCAGAAGAGTATGTCTGAAATATGTGACTATACATTCACACGTATGCATGCTAAACTGCTTCAGTTCTGTCCAACTCTTTGCGACTCTATGGACTGTACCCTCAGGCTCCTCTGTCCATGAGACTTTCCAGGCAAGAATACTGCCATGCCCTCCTCCATAGGATCTTCCTGGCCCAGGGACTGAATCTACGGTTCTTACGTCTCTTGCACTGGCAGGCAGGTTCTTTGCCACTAGCACCACCTGTGAAGCCCATGTATACACATCCCTATCTTATTTAGATACCCTTTTATAGCTTCTCATTATCTGAAATTTTTAAAAAGCCTGCTGACTCTTGTTCTTGGAGATTTGAAGTGTTCTTGGATGTCTCTAAGGTCAAGGCATAATTATTTTGTGTACCAATGTTATATCTCCCAGTGTTTAGCATCCTGACTAACTTGTAATAGTTATTCATTAGATATCTGTTGGGTGGACAAATGGAAGAATGTAAGTCTACCCACAAGGCAGAGGAACAATAATCAGAGAGTTCTTGTGTGCTGTGTTAGAAAGAATAAGGAAATTTAGAGATCAGCATTCCTTGTTTTGAATCTAGCACTGCCACCTCCTAGCCATGGACCTTGGACAATTTATTTAATTCTTCTGACCCTAGGTTTCTTTGTTGATAAGATAGAAATAGTGATAGTTTGTGTTCTATGTCAGAGATAATGTATGTGAAATGCATACACAACACTCCTTTTAATACATAGGGATATTATTTATTATCACCATCATCATCAGCCCAGGTGAAAGAGCTAGCAATTTCTGGTGTAACAATATGTAAACAGAGACCCAACCATATGGACTAAGATTTAAACTCAGGTGGGACTCAAAGTGTAAGATATGAGCCGAGTCCCAAATGATCAAAACCAAACAAAGGTCATGCTCAGGATGGAGAACCCCAGCAGGAATTCATACACAGGGAAAGAAAAATCAAAACTTAGAAGATAAAGGTATAAGAGACGTTTATTACTATAAGAAGCTTCCCTGGTGGCTCAGATGGTGAAGTATACACCTGCAATGCAGAAGACCTGGGTTTGATCCCTGGTTTGGGAAGATCCCCTGGAGAAGGAAATGGCAGCCTACTCCAGTCTTCTTGCCTGGAAAGTCCCATGGACAGAGGAGCCTGGTGGACTGCAGTCCGTGGGGTCACAAAGAGTTGGGAACAACTGAGTAACTAACGCTTTCAACACTTTGCAAACTGAAGAAACGTTTATTCTGTAAAAAGGCCATTTTGATTACAGTTTGTTCATGCAGTAAAAACACTGGCCTAATTTTTGAAATAAATTGTAAATAAAAGTGTTAAAATTAACAACTCTTAGAAAAAAGGTGATATTCTTGGGCCATGTCATTATAGCTATTCCTTTTTGCAGGGTCTTCATACAAGGCTCCTATTTCATTAGACCAAGATTTCTAAACTTCTCTCTGAAGATCTTCAAAGAAGATCACTGTGTATGTTTAAGGGATTATATGATCCATACTCTCTGCAAATACACACAAAAAATCCGCCATTTTATAGGAAATATTCTAATTTTGATTTCTTTTTCTCAAAGGTTATCTTCATTTCCATATTTTTTTAAAGTTTAATTTTCTCCTTTTTTTCAGCCACTAATAGTGATGTCAGTCTCCTTATAAGTAGGCACACCACTGAACACACGTGTTCTTCCTTTTCTGTACATCTATACGCCAAATTATATAACACTTTAAAGAAATACAGGAAAAAATGGTATGTCAAATAACCTAAAGGGTTAATGTATTTTTAGATATTATATAGTAACTGACAATATTATCCATGATATTTAATTTACCTTATGAAAAGTTAAAGTGAAGTCACTCAGTCATGTTCGACTCTTTGCGATCCCATGGGCTGTAGCCCACCAGGCTCCTCTATCCATAGGATTCTCCAGGCAAGAGTACTGGAATGGGTTGTCATATCCTTCCCCAGGGGATTTTCCCAACCCAGGGATCGAACTGGGGTCTCCCGCATTGTAGGCAGACGCTTTACTATCTGAGCCACCGGGAAAGTCCTAATTTACCTTATTCTCTCATGTATATTTGTTTCTAGTTACAGCCTTTGAAGTAGGGAAATCAGGCATTTCTTCATCTATCTTTTCAATCACTTTAAATAGCTCTGATATCTGGATGGCAGTTTGGTTTCATCTCATAGTCTTAATTTTGATTGATTGATTGATAATGGGTGCCTAGAGCAGAGTATTCAGGGGAATTGGAAGACATTGTCCAGAAACAGGAGCAGAAAAAGAGTGCTGTGATTGATTAGCAATGTTTACTATGGGTAAGTGAAGGGGAAAGCGCAGAACCATTGTAGTGTATATGGCAAGGAAGGGAAGGAAGGGAAGTCGCTCAGTCGTGTCCGACTCTTTGCGACCCCATGGACTGAAGCCTACCAGGCTCCTCTGTCCATGGGATTTTCCAGGCAATAGAACTGGAGTGGATTGCCATTTCTTTCTCCAGTATATGGCAAACCTGTTCTATATAATGATATAGTCGTTTTCTACGAATGTCAGTGGCTTTCAAATGGCTTATAGCCGTATTTGTTTTCTCATATGAATCACAGACCATGGAAAATGAATTGAGCAACTAATTTCTCAGTTCTCTCAAGGATGGTACATAACTTGTACTATACTAGATTCATAAAAAAGAAGTTAATTTTATATAAACAATGGATAACATAGGGCATCGGGGCTTAATTGTCCCAGGTTGAGAAAGACTGTGTTGGTCAATAAGGACCTCAAAGTCTACTACAGGAGTAAGGAAGAACTGAGAGGGAAGGATTCCAGTCTTCCATTTGCATGCCAGCCATATTAGCCTCACTCTTACTGGGGGGTATATATGCATGCTAATTCATGTATTATATATTTACACACAACAGACATGCATAATTCAGAATTCATTTCAAAAACGATATTCTACAGTTTAAAAATCTTCAAATTAAAAAAGTTTGAAAACAGCTAATACAGATTTTTTTTCTTTCTGACTGTTGAAGCTATTCTTTTTCATTTTATATAAATTTGTCTTTATTATCCAAGATAAATTAAAATGTTGCTATATTTTGCTATTAATTTCTCTTCCATCATGTGAATACAAAAATTTCCTTTGATTGTCTAAGAAAATAATGTGGAAGGTAGAAAAAAATATCATCAAGTCAAGATTGTGTAGTCAGTAAGAAAATCAAGCGCATTAGATCATGATTAACAGAAGTTTTGAATTAAGGGATTAGATGTAAATTTCCATATTCACCTTTGCACCTGGATTCTGAAACAGCTGCCCCTTTAATCATTTACAAATTTCTTCAAATAGTGTTTCCTTTTTTCTTGTTGTTTGATAGCTAATGTAATTAACATCATTTCAGCAAACCTGTAAAAATCTGGTGTAGATTTTGTGATTTGTGTGTAGCAGGGCATTCAGAGGCCTTCCCTGGTGGCTCAATGTTAAAGAATCCACGTGCAATGCAGGAGACACTGGAGACGCAAGTTCGGTCCCTGGGTCAGGAAGATCCTCTGGAGGAGGGCATGGCAACCCACTCTGATATTATTGCCTGGAGAATCCCAAGACAGAGAAGCCTGGTGGGCTATAGTCCATAGGGTCACAAAGAGTCTGAAGCAACTGAGCATGCATGCCTACAGGGCCTTCAGATAGATGAAAGCTATTCCAAGTAGAATCTTGCTTTTTGACACAGATTATTTCAATGCCCTATAAATAATTAATCACACAAAAAAACACCCTCCATTAATGTAGCCCTCGGGTCATAAATTGGGACCTAGAAGCTAAATGAATACAAAGTTCACATTCTCCAAGAAATATTCATTTGTTTTACATGGCTTATGTTACACAATTTATTTGATTTATATTTAGAAGCCCAATCTAATGGCATATGTGCAATATGGAAAACTTGTTCTTTTGAGCACCATGCTTTAATTATTAACTGAGCATCAAGTTTTGCCAGGCACGGGGCAAAGAAGATGTTAGAATATATGAGATGGCCTTGGCTATGGGGACACACAGCCCAGTGAAAGAGGCAAATTGTTAAGTGAGTGCAAGTGAAAGTCACCCAGTCATATTCGACTCTTTGCGACCCCATGGACTATACAGTCCTTGGAATTTTTCAGGCCAGAATACTGGAGTGGGTAGCCTTTCCTTCCTCCAGGTGATCTTCGCAACCCAGGGATCGAACCCAATTCTCCCTCATTGCAGGTGGATTCTTTACCAGCTGAGCCACCAGGGAAGCCCAAGAATACTGGAGTGGGTAGCTTACCTCTTCTGCAGGGGATCTTCTGCCCAGGAGTCAAACCGAGGTCTCCTGCATTGCAGGCGGATTCTTTAGCAACTGAACTATGAGGGAGTAAATTTAAAACTAGCCATCAGAAGTTGTGATCAATGCTGTGAAATATGTAAACAGTGGGCTGAGCTAAAGACAGATGGGTCAGGCTCCTTGGGGCATGGTTGGGAAGTATTCCCTGAGGAAGTGACATTTACTCTGGGCCTTGCGGAGTCAAGTATGTTCAAGGCACTGAAGGAAAACCTGTGAGTCTGAGTTCCAGGTGGAGAAAGGGAGAGCATAAGATAATGTTGCCGAAATGTGCTGAGACCTGATCATAGAGCCGGGGGAAGCCACTGATGGGATCCTTGAAATGAGCTGATCCTTAGTTTTAAAAGATGACTGCAGCACTAGCATTGTGGGGGAGCAAGAGGGGAAAAAAGGAGATGTTCTAAGCGGCAATTGTAATAATTAATTAATAGCTGCTGCTGCTGCTAAGTCGCTTCAGTTGTGTCCGACTCTGTGCGACCCCATAGACGGCAGCCCACCAGGCTGCCCCGTCCCTTGGAATCTCCAGGCCAGAACGCTGGAGTGGGTTGCCATTTCCCTCTCCAATGCAGGAAAGTGAAAAGTGAAAGTGAAGTCACTCAGTCGTGTCTGACTCCTAGCGTCCCCATGGACTGCAGCCCACCAGGCTCCTCCATCCATGGGATTTTCCAGGCAAGAGTACTGGAGTGGGGTGCCATTAAAATACACTTAATTAATTAATTAATTTTGGCCAGCAATGGCTGAAACCTGGGCATAAGAAGGCATAGAATGGATAGCTGCGGTGTTCATTTGAAAGGCAGAATTGATACGACTTGCTGACAGATTGTGTGCTGATGGGTGAGGTGGCATGGAGAACATAATGAAGGAAAGGAAGGAATTAGGAGTAACTGAAAGACTGAACCGGAGAAGGTGATGGCACCCCACTCCAGCACTTTTGCCTGGCAAATCCCATGGATGGAGGAGCCTGGTGGGCTGCAGTCCATGGGGTCGCTAAGAGTTGGACACGACTGAGTGACTTCACTTTCGCTTTTCACTTTCCTGCATTGGAGAAGGAAATGGCAACCCACTCCAGTGTTCTTGTCTGGAGAATCCCAGGGACGGGGGAGCCTGGTGGGCTGCCGTCTCTGGGGTCACAGAGTTGGACATGACTGAAGCGACTTAGCAGCAGCAGCAGCAGAGAGACTGAACAACAGCAACGGCAACTTGGGTTTCTGGCTTGAGGAAGTAAGTGACTGATGGTACTATTTATTAACATAGGAAAAATTGAGCTAAACGGGCCTTACTGGGAAAGTTGAGACATCTACATAGAGATTTGGAAGAGATAGTCAGATAGATGGGCCATGTTGGAGGCTTGAAATACAAATTTGGGTCCTCATCTGAGAGGAGTCATTTAAAGCAGTAGAACTGAATAAGGTCACCTCAGTTCAGTTGCTCAGTTGTGTCCAACTCCTTGCGACCCTATGGACTGCAGCACGCCAGGCTTCCCTGTCCATCACCAACTCCCAGAGCTTGCTTGAACTCACATCCATCGTGTTGATGATGCCATGCAACCATCTCATCCTCTGTCGCCCCTCTTCTCCTGCCTTCAATCTTTAGCATCAGGGTCTTTTTCAATGAGTCAACTCTTCGCATCAGGTGGCCAAAGTATTGGAGTTTCAGCTTCAGCATCAGTCCTTTCAATGACTATTCAGGACTGATTTCAAGATGGACTGGTTTGATCTCCTTGCAGTCTAAGGGACTCTCAAGAATCTTCTCCAACACCACAGTTCAAAAGCATCAATTCTTCGTAGGGCAGGAATATAGAGAAAGATAAGAGAGGTAGGTTCAGAACCTCACCCAAAGAACACCGATTTTTAGAGATTTGTTTGAAAGAACCATTTGCAAAGAAAATAGAGTGAGGATCTAGTGAAGTGGATAGGTCCCAGAAAGGTGTGCTGTACTGAGAATTTTTTGCACATCCTGAAGCCAGTGCTGTGCTGTGATTAGTCACTCAGTCAAGTCTGACTCTTTGCAAACCCAAAGGTATACTACTATGGAATAGAGGCAAAATTTAAAAATTGGGAAGGTTGAGATATGAAGAATGGTCCTAAGAAGCAGATGGAGCTGATGATAGTGGAGTCAGGCAGCATAAAAGTTTTCATGACACTGAAATGGCTTTGAACAATGTCTGGTCCACTAGTATCATGAGAGAGAAATGATTCAGTGAAGATGGAGGATCAGTGCACCAATGGGATATGGACAAGAGCAGCACGAACCAATGATGTGAGGAAGTGTGATCCAGAAGACAGGTTGGTGATTGGGCCTACGATGGAAAATTAGGAAAGTACTCATCTCCTTTCTCATTTACTCTCTTTTCTCAATAAAGCAGGACATTTCAGTTGAGAAGAAAAAATAGTGTTGATGTCTGTGGAGCGAGTAGAGAACTTCTCCGAAACGCTATGTTTTTGTATGGATATCTACAGAGATATGGGAGTTGTCAACAGAAGCCTGCCAGGCTACGTAGACAGCCAGAGAACCACTCGGTCACGAGACAGAGCAGAGAGGGTCTCTTTCTCCTGATTCCCTGACGGCACCTTACCTTTTCACTTGACATGAGAAACATTTAGAAAATAATGCAATTAATGTATTTACCAAGTGAAAAACTTCTCACTACCAAATATCAGGTTAAGAAACTAGAGTCTGGAAGAGGTTTGCTTCTTGACTGGGCTCTAAAGAAAGAAATAGTCCCTTCTGTTTAAACAGGGAGTATTATTAGGCTTAAAGTCAATTTCTAACCCCTCTGGAAAAGTTACACAGATCGTTTAAAAAAGAAATGGTTTTTTTTTTTTTTTTTTAAATAACTGAAATTCTGCTGGAATAGTTGAAAGTGATCTTAACCATTTCAACGAAAATTAATTTCTAGACCAGCTCTAGGCTTTGAAGGAAATGGGGGCCAAGGGAAAAGAAGAGCAAAAGGAAAGAAAATTACTGTCTCCTGACTAGAATAGATCATTATTAGACCATCGTGTGGGTTACACACCCCTGGGGCAGAGCCCCAGCTCCTGCCTACAAAAACGTGCAAGGAGCTGACAACCTTTCCATCTTATTATTTAAACCAATCCATGTGGAGCAGAAAGACACATGGATCAAAAACAGTGATTTTTCTTCTGTGCAAACAGTCAGAAACCCACAAACTGCATGTCATTGTGTGATTCAGAATTGGACTTGAGAGAAGTATGACTGAGGAAGAGAAAACTTGAAGGTTTGTACCACTTCGCTCAGAAGCATAATTGGGAAAGCAAGAATAGATCATTCAATAATAAATCACTGATATTTGGTGCAGAAGAACCACATTTTACCTTTGCTTTGAAACTTAATATTATATAAATATGTAAAATAATGTTATGAGTCATCAAGTCAACCTGGTTAACTTCATTAATAATCTTACATTTTTAAAGAAAACATTATTGTAAGACACAATTAGGTGAACTATTTGCTCTATTTCTTTTATACCCTATGAGAAATGTCACTACTTATGCTAGAAACATTGCAAAGACCACTTATGATATTCCTTGATATCAGCTGATATTTGAGAATCAGTAAATAGAACAAAATGCTCTTGTTAAAAGATGTGATGCTTTTCATGTGGAGCTTTCTGAAGAAGTATTTTATTTGTATCATGAATGTAATAGTAGGTATAGACTTAGCTTTAACGCTTCACCTTCTATTCTCTAATGCTATCAGTTTATAACTCTTATAAGATTTTAAGACAGCAGTAAAAGCAGATTCTTCCAGGATATTCTGTATAAAGCCCCATGCCCAAACTTCCACAACATAATTGCCATAACTTTGAAAAATTAGCACCTATACACAGGATCTGATGCTACCATGAATGATTGTAAACAACACCTGCACGATTCTAAAGGTATGTCTGTCATCTTTTTTCAAAGAATTTAATCCAGTGGCTTCATGCTTATGTATCTACACATATCTATACATATGCATGTGTGCACACTCAGTCGCTCAGTCATGTCCAACTCTTTGCCACCCCATGGACTGTAGCTCACTCGGTTCCACTGTCCATGGAATTTTCCAGGCAAGAACACTGGAGCAAGTGCCATTTCCTTCTCCAAAGGATCTTCCGGACCCAGGGGTCAAGCCTGCATCTCTTGTGCTTCCTGCATTGGCAGACAGATTCTTTACCATTGAGCCATCTGGGAAAACCCTTCCATACATATAACTTGGAACCAAAAAAAAAAAAAAAAAAAAGATTTCCATTTCAACTCCCCTTTTTAAAAAGCCTGATGTATACAGAGCCGCAAAATTAGGGTTGTAGGAAGCCCTTGACAACAAAGAATTGTCAGTTTTCTTATATGCAAATTGACCTTGCCGCTTCTTTCTTCTGCTAAGATTTTAAGGACCAAGGACAGTTACCGACATCTATCTGGATCCAGACTATAAATAGGCTTTGCTAATACATATACGATCATTATTGCCCATAATAAAAGCAGAAATGGAGTTGAAAAGTGATCACTGCTTCTTGGGAAAAATAATTATACATTTACTGTATTCTCTAGAAAACAAAGCCTAAAATTAATTTTTTTCTCAGAATTATTTCTTTGATTCAGGAAAGAATTGGAACATGAGGTTATGAGCACTGTATTCAACCCATTGGCACACTGTGGAAATGAAGTAGTGTGGGACTGAAAATGGAGAGTTGAAAATTGCATTGCCTTGGAAAGGCTGAGATTGAGGCTTAATTTCTTAGCACAGCATCTGAACTCATGTCTGTTTCTGGTTATGCACCGGTAACCTGGGCTGGAGAAGGGAAGGCTGGCCCCCACCCTGGGTAGCAAAGTACGGTGTGGCCCCAAAGGTTTCAATGCATATCACTTAAATGCTCAAGGTCAGAGGAATGCTGCTTTGGGTATGAAGTGGGGAAGGAAGCAAATTAAATTGTTCTCTCTAGATTTTATTTCATGGTGAGCTACGGAATATCAAAATCAGGGATATATCCCTGGAAAATTACTTTCAGACTTTCAGGCTGCTGCTAAGTATACTAGATTTCAGCCAGGCGATTGGACCACGCTGGTTTTGAAGACCCTGAGGTGTAGAAGTGAGGAGCACAGAGGGTCTTGGCAGAGGGAGGACACACAGGCACATTTCTCACTGAAGAAGAACATAGGGCTGGGTTTCCATCAGAACTAACCTATGCGAGCCTCATGCTTTTGTTCTGTATGAGGAGAGTGTTTTCTACCTTATCTACTATGATGCTGTTTTTGTTTTTTCATTGAATTATAGTTGGTTTACAATGCTGTGTTAGTTTAAGGTATACAGCAAAGTGATTCATACGTATACTGCTTCAAATTCTTTTCCATTATTGTTTATTATAAGATACTAAATATAGTTCCCTGTGCTATGCAGGAGATCCTTGTTATTTAATATATTTAATATACAGTAAGGTGTATCTGGTAATTCCAAACTCTTTATTTATTACTCCTCCCCCCCTTTCAGACCTCCCTTTCCCCTTTGGTAACCATAAGTTTGTTTTACGTATCTGTGAATCTATTTCTGTTTTGTAAATAGGGTCATTTGTATCATAGTTGAGACTAGCATATAAGTGGTATGTGCATGCTCAGTCACTAAGCCATGCCTGACTCTTCGCGACCCCATGGACTGTAGCCCCACAGGCTCCTCTGTCCCTGGGATTTTTCAGGCAAGAATATTCAAGTGGGTTGCCATTTCCTCCTCCAGCAAATCTTCCCAACCCAGGGACTGAGCTCACATCTCTTGCATCTCCTGCTTTGGCAGGTGGATTCTTTAGCACTGAGCACCTTGGGAAGCTCTACATATAAGTGATATCATGTTTGTTTTTCTCTGATGTGTTAATACTTCACTTAGTATGATAGTCTCTAGGTTCATCCATGTTCATCCATGTTGCTGCAAGTGGCAATATTTCATTCTTTCTAATATATACCATATCTTCCTTTTCTAGTCATTTGTCGATGGACAGTTTGCTTCCAAGTCTTGGCTATTGTAAATAGTGCTGCTATAAAAAATGAGGTGCATATATCTTTCTAAATTAGAGTTTCCATCTTTTCTAGATATATGCCCAGGAATGGGATTGCTGGAGCATATTGTAGCTGTTTTTAGTATTTTAAAGAATGTCTATGCTGTTCTCTGTAGGGCCTGCACCCATGTAAACTGCAGTATAGAAGTGTTCCATTTTTCCATGTTATCTCCAAAATTTATTTTTTGATGATGGCCATTCTGACCAGTGTGAAGTAACACTTCATTGTAGTTTTGCTTTGCTTCCACCAGTAATTAGAGATGTTGAGTATCTTTTCATCTTACCTTCTTTGGAAAAATGTCTTTTTATGTCTTCTGTCTATTCAAAAAAAAATCTTGAGCTGAGTAAGCCATTTGTATATTTTGGAAATTAATTTCTTATTGGTTGCATCATTTGCAAATATCTTCTCTCATTCCATAGATTATCTTTCTAATGGAGTGTAAAGAATTTAAAAAGTGATTACCTCCACAAGCCTCATATTCTAGAATAGATCTGTTAAAAAGACCATTAGAACATCTCTCAATTCAAGAAAAGTCTTATTGAATTTAGGAAAAGAAGGTAATTTTCAGATGTTGCAAACAATGCTAATTGTGAAGAATGGATGGATGGAGGACTAAAACTTTTATCATTTATAGGAAACAGTACATCTCCATGCTAAATCTGAACCATCTTGACCATGTTAGAATCAAAGTGAAGTGAGTACTCTGGAAACTTCAACACATTTTAGCACAGATACATTAAGTACCTGGAAAGTAAACCTAATTTTCTCAAAAAAAAAAAAAAAAAAAAACTAACCTGGCTAAATAGCCCCATTTGCAACTGATATCATTGATGTACATGAATGTGAAAATAATGACTTGAATCTAAGAACCCAGAAGACAATGATTACTTTTCTAAAGTTAAAGTCATAATCAAAAATCTTTTCAAAATGTCTCCTGATCTTCTTGGTCAATTAACTGTAGATTTTTTTTAAATTTTACTTTACAATAATGTATTGGTTTTGACATACATTGACATGATTCAGCCACAAGTGTACATGAGTTCCCAATCCTGAACCCCCCTCCCACCTCCCACCCCATATCATCTCTCTGGATCATCCCCATGTACCAGCCCCAAGCATCCTGTATCCTGTATCGAGCATAGACTGGCACTTCGTTTCTTACTTGATAGTATACATATTTCAAAGCCATTCTCCCAAATCATCCCACCCTCGCCCTCTCCCTCAGAGTCCAAAAGTCTGTTCTATACATCTGTGTCTCTTTTGCTGTCTCGCATACAGGGTCATCATTACCATCTTTCTAAATTCCATATATATGTGTCAGTATACTGTATTGGTGTTTTTCTTTCTGGCTTACTTCACTCTGTATAATAGGTTCCAGTTTCATCCATCTCATTAGAACTGATTCAAATGAATTCTTTTT
>SJYT01045430.1:49780-124623 GCA_006410635.1 Cephalophus harveyi
GACAGGCATTCAGAGAAATAAAAATATATGACAAGCAGTATAAAAAAAAATCACATTGTTGTGAAGCTTCAGAACATCAAATACAGAAGGAAGTTCTTTAAAGCATTCAAAAAGAAATGACTTATAAAGGAAATATCAATAGACACCCTCTCAAAATCAATGCCAAGAGAACAGAATGATATTTTAAGGTATGATGAGAAAATAATTTAATTCAGAACACTTTATGCAGCATAACTGCTTTTAATGATGAGAGTAAATAAAAACATTTTCAGGAAAAGAAAAAAGCTCAGCATTTACTCCCATAAGAAATTTACTAAAGAAGCTTCTGTGAAACATACCTCATAGAAAAGAAAAAAAAAAGACTCCAAAAATAAGGTCTAAGAAGCAAGAAGTTGAGATGATCAAATAAATGTAACCTAAAAATAGTCTGTCTAAATAAAAATAAGTATACCATCTTTATAAAAATTAAAACTTAAGAGATTAACCTGTTTCTAATCAATATTTTCTTGGAAGGCTGTTGTGGGTTGAATGTTTTCTCCTCAAAAGAAATGCCAGAGTCCTAACTCCTAGACTTTGACCTGATTTGAAAGTAAGGTCCTCACAGATGCAGCCAAGGACCTGAAGGTAAGTGAAAATGAAAGTGAAGTAGTTCAGTCTTGTCCGACTCTTTGCGACCCCATGGACTGTAGCCTATCAGGCTCCTCCGTCCCTGGGATTTTCCAAGTGAGAGTGCTGGAGTGGCTTGCCATTTCCTTCTCCAGGGGATCTTCCTGACTCAGGAATCGAACCCGGGTCTCCCACATTGCAGGCAGACGCTTTACCGTGTGAGCCAGAACATCCTAAATTTCAGATGGGTTCTATACGTATGGAGCCTGTCCTTATAAAAGAAAGGAGGCAGAGATGAGCGAACAGACACAAAGAGGAAAAGTCATGTGAAACAGGAGGAGAGATTGGAGTTAAGCAGCTGTAAACCAAGGGATGCCAAGGATTGCCGCCGGTCATCAAAAGCTAGCAGAGAAGCCTGGAGCAGATTCTCGCTCAAGAGCCTCAGGAAGGCACCGACGCTGCAGACATCTTGATTTCAGACTTCGGCTGTTTTGAGCAGCCATTCAAGATTTTCTAAAATTTGAAAGAAAAGGTAAGGTCATTGAAACAAACTAAAAAGAAAAATAAGGATGGAGGATCTGCCCTACTATCTGTTGTAAATCCATACACAATGGTTTTCAGTTGATCATGTTATCAGTAGTAGAGTGTTTAAAATAGTGAGGGTGGGAATGATTTTCTTATAATGATTAAGAAAATGCTTTTTAACAAAAACTAGTATCTTGCAATGTGTGAGGCAGCCAGTATGTGAGGCAGTATAAAGCCTTACATAGTATTACCCCAAATGCCAAGAGTTTTCTGATTAAGATATACTGAGCTCTTACCTGGCAATACATTGTCTAATCATTAAAACAATAAAAGACCCTTACATATGTGGAAACTAGACATATTAAATAAATAACATTGCAGATCATTGAGTAAAGGATGGCCTATGCAATCAGTGATATTAGGACAATTTAGTATCTTTATGGAATAAAATGTCCTTTGACCCCTACTTCATATTACATTTTAAGTGAAATCTTTTAAACTGTTAGAAGAAAATTTATGAATATACTTTATGTCTTTGGAGAAGGGGACGACCGAGCATGAGATGGCTGGATAGCATCATGGACTCGATGGATGTGAGTCTGAGTGAACTCCAGGAGATGGTGATGGACAGGGAGGCCTGGCGTGCTGCGATTCATGGGGTCGCAAAGAGTCGGACACGACTGAGCGACTGAAATGAACTGAGCTGAACCAAACTGTAAAAGTTTTTGCCTGGTCATCAAAGAAACATGTAGTTTTATGTTATCCTGATGGAAGATTGTGAGTTTTGTGTTGACTAATTCTGGATGCTTTTCATCGAGTGCTTTCAGTTTGTCTAACCGGGAGCAAGACTTGTTGGAATTAATCATTTGATTTTCCAGAAGGAATTCATCATAGAGGACTACCTCAATAGCATCTTGGGTTTCAAAACCTTGAACTACTGAAGGGTTCTTTTTCAGATTTTTTGTTTTAGATCCTATTATATTGGGTTGGCCAAACATTCATTTGTTTTTTTTTTTACATAAGATGGCCCTAGTAGTGCTTCAGTTCAGTTCAGTCACTCAGTCCTCTTTAAAGTGAAAGTGAAAGTGAAGTCGCTCAGTCGTGTCTGACTCTTTGCGACCCCATGGACTGTAGCCTACCAGGCTCCTCCCTCCGTGGGATTCTCCAGGCAAGAGTATTGGAGTAGGTTGCCATTTCCTTCTCCAGGAGATCTTCCTGACCCAGGGATTGAACCCGGGTCTCCTGAATTCCAGGCAGATGCTTTAACCTCTGAGCCACCAGACTCTTTGTGATCCCATGAATTGAAGCACGCCAGGCCTCCCTGTCCATCACCAACTCCCGGAGTTCACACAAACTCACGTCCATGGAGTTGGTGATGCCATTCAACCATCTCATCCTCTGTCGTCCCCTTTTCCTCCTGCCCCCAATCCCTCCAGCATCAGAGTCTTTTCCAATGAGTCAACTCTTTGCATGAGGTGGCCAAAGTACTGGAGTTTCAGCTTTAGCATCATTCCTTCCAAAGAACACCAAGGACTGATCTCCTTTAGAATGTGCTGGTTGGATCTCCTTGAAGTCCAAGGGACTCTCAAGAGTCTTCTCCAACACCACAGTTCAAAAGCATCAATTTTTCGGCACTCAGCTTTCTTCACAGTCCAACTCTCACATCCATACATGACCACAGGAAAACCCATAGCCTTGACTAGGCGGACCTTTGTTGGCAAAGTAATGTCTCTGCTTTTAAATTTCCATGAAACAAGTAATAGATGGCCAGGGAGAGTTGTGCAAGAACTTTCTGGGAGCTTTATTGGATTCTGAATGAGTTACATAGGGAGGTGTGTTTCCTGAGACACTTTAGTGTTGCTTGACAGTCATATGTCTTCTGTGGTTTAGGAGTGGTCTTGTCTAAGGCCGGGGTTGATGTTCAGAGGATGGGTTAGATGACCTCTCTGATCTCCAGCGTACGGTCCTTGGTTTTCCTGTCTTATCCTCTGGGCCTTGACGACAGCACAGCTTCTCTCTCTCTGCCGTGCCTTACCTGTCTACATTAAACAGTCTACCAGGGGACACAGACGCTCTACTTTTAAGTAAATAGTATCTCTTGGACAAAACATTCATCAGAAGTGATATATAAATCTACCAACCTAAACTAACAACCCCAGTACTTTGAACTTTTTACCTTCCTCAAGGAGTGTTAGTGTCCATAGGGACTAAAGTGAATACACATAAACATATCCGTACTACGCAATATTGGGTTTAAAAGTCTGTGTATTTACCAACTACAAAAAATAGAAAATGTATCTCAAGAAATATATATAATTAAATGTGTATACATATTATATATATGTACATATATATATACACACACACACAAAGATACATATGAAAATACAGTTCTTAAAGATGATTCTGCAACTAGCAACTATGATTTTAGAGACTAAATAAAGTAATAATATCCATATTGCTGATCTCTTGGTGGCACCCTCGGCAGGTTCTTGATCAAAGGAGCCAACCACTCAACAACCCCAGTTCCTGGGGAAGTTCCTGGATGCAGTCCAGGTTCATTTCACTCCAGCCACATGAGAAAACTTCAGAAGCCCAAATCAGGCAACTAAGTCTCACTTAGGTTATATCTACAGGAATATATGCTGCACTATCACAGTTAATAAGTTTATATTTCAAAATAATTTGAGGTTCATGTATACAAGGATCTTCATACTGAACTTGTTAGACTAATCAAAACATGTCAGTAATCTCCATACCCCTGCCCCTGCCTGGTGCCACGCACAGTGCCATACAGCTTCACTTTTCATAGAGTATCTGCATTTTGTAAACTAGGGTAACTTAATAAAGTTATTTTCCTTTGATTTTTTTTTTTCATTTGGGGAATGTTTCAGGGGTCTTTGACTATCTGTTCACAGATGGAATATAAAACAATTTTGTTTCTTAAGGAGGGGAAGTTCCAACTCCCTAGAAAACGTCTCATTTATTATTTGCGGTAGAGGGAAGAGGTTGGGCTCAAGGAGAATTTTCTGTTTTCCTATTAGACTAGAAGACTTACATAATAAGAATATATTTGTATATCATTTGTGTCCTTTAAAGCAAATAAAGTGGATTGAAAAGGAAATCACTGGAAAGAGATGAGACATGAGCAGGGCGTATGATGTAATGCACATGACCACAATTTGAAGTTTTCAAGGCAAAAATCTGTGTTCAATTTGCCACTGAAGTCTTACAGCAAGCATTGTATTTCCCCTCGCACCCCCACCCTCAAAGCAGCAGCCAGCTGCAACACAGATTCCCACCCAGACGGAATGCAGGTGAAACACCAGTACAGCAAGAGCCCAGTCAAAAGGGGGCATGTGGAGTTTGGAGAGTTTTAGAAAATTTTATTGCAGGAACACATGTGTTAGTGGAGCAGATGGAAGCAATTATGGCAGGAAAACTTTGCCCTGTTCTTAAAACCACATTCCAATAGTGTGAGCTCAGGCTAATGACTATCCTTGAGGACAAGTAAAATCAGACCACAGTGAGTTTTGAAGATCGACTTCACTTTGCATCAGGTCGTGATCTGCCTGCTAAAAATTCATCAGAACTTGATATTATCTCTTCTCACCAGAAAGAGAGGTGACCTCAAATTCACTCATCTAAAATTAATATGCTTTCCTCTAGTCTCTGTTATAAACCTCATCTGACACTGGCACTTTATACTCCGACTGGTAGGAAGTATCAATACAACTATAAATAGTTTGATTATTCCAGATAGGAGAAATTCACTTCATTTGGATATTTCTGTGCATGTAGTCCTTTCTGAAATGTTCTTCTCTGTGATGGAGACAGGCAGACACCTGCTATCTCCTTTAATAAATAATATCACAGGAGTTAGGATGAAGAAAATAAAGCAGAATGAGGTTTAGTGCTAAATCTTTGACCTATAAAACAGTCAGAAGGATTAGATATAAATCCAGCTCCATGAACTCTCTTGTCTAAGGGTTTTTTTTTTTTTTTTTTTTGCAGACTTCGACACTGAAGTAATTTTTCTCCCTCTTTGGCATTGTCATATAATTGTTTCTCCTTACAAGAGATTCTCAGAAAACCTGGCTGGTAATGATTATGGATGTACAGATTGTGTTTGTCTTATAGTAGTAGAGTATCACTCACCGGAAGAGTTCAACTTCTTTACTCTCATGAAACCACTTACTGAATAATTTATTGAAAAGGGAACAAAGGACTAGAAAGGTATGAAAATTCAGGGTCCAAAGGAAATAGAATAGATTTATCAGTTTCTAAATTAGTCTTCTGGCAATATGCATAATCTTCCTTCGTATCAAAAGATGAAATAATTTAGATATTTAAGATTTGACTTTTTAAATATTTTGTTACTGAAAGTAGAGGAATAAATGATAGTGTAAGTATAACTTTGGTTTTGAGCTCTTTCGTTTAAGACACAAGGCAAAATTTCAAAGGTAATTCAAACAGCCGTGCCAGCTCATTATATAAACACAAAAAGTGAAAGTGAAGTCACTCAGTCATGTCCGACTCTTTGTGACCCCACAGACTGTAACCTACCAGGCTCCTCTGTCCATGGGATTTTCCCGGCACAAATACTGGAGTGGGTTGCCATTTCCTTCTCTAAACACAAAGGCACAGACCAAAAGTTAGAAACTGCAGCTTGCATTCCTTGTTTTTCCAGAGACCATGCTTGTTATTTTGGACAAGTGACTTAACTTTCCAGTTCTCAGTGAACTCATGCAAAATAGGAAGAATAATGCCTGCCCTATTTCCTAGGTTAATTAAGTATGGAAATAAGAAAAACATGTTTGAAAGTGTAACTGGAAGTGTTTGCCTAGATGACCCAAGAGAGTGTAGTCTCCTTTAAGTGACTAAATATGTAATTCTCGTTTTCTAATCTACTTTATCAAGACCTCTAGATAATAATATCTGTTTCTAATTCAATGCTTTAGAATTCTGTGGAAATATATAAATTCAGCAAATGCGATTGTTGGGAATAACCAAATCCTCACCGTGAAATTAACTACTACATTGAATTTATTGGCAATTGACTTACCCATACATTCATTAGTATAGCAAATAATCCAGAGCACCTGTGATTTGCAGTACTTTGCATTAGATGTTAAGGATACAGTGATGAGGAAAATAGGGTAACTATAGCTGAAGTAAGAACAGATGCTAGGCAGAAGCTGGGGGACTAGGAGGAGGAGATGAATGGCCTAAGGGAACTCCTGGACTTGGTCATCCAAGGCTGCTAGTGTATTGAAGAGGCTCAGATTAAAATCACATGGTCCAAATGAAAAGACAGAAAGTGATGTTCTTGATTAGCCAAATTTGAAGCACTGTCAGAATAGCAATCCCATCATCCCTTTCATGAGTAACAGTCCTATTGGCCCGCATCAGAGGCACAAGGCTAGAAGGCTTATCCCTTATTATTTGCCAGTTGATTTCGTCTCTCCTGTTTCAGGAAATATTTCAAATCCATTTCAGTCTCCCCAAATCCCCAGTGAGAGCACCCTCATGCATGGTACCATTTTGTCTCCACAGGGATACTGAAGGTCTTTCCGTTTCATTTACTATGCTTGTGGGGGAGAGCGGGGCAGTCTTACAGAGCTGAGTCCTTAACCTACATTCTCCAATGTTATCTCCAGGTAGATAGTGTCAGAATTGAATTGAATTGTAGGATACCCAGCTGGTGTCCTGAAAACTGCTGACTTTTGGTGCAGGAAACCTTCCCTTTTACATGCTGGAAATCTGATCTCAAAACACCAAAGGTTAGGATATGTCATAACTGTATTGGCTTACCTTTCATCCCCACGTCCCCCATATTTTATCTCCATGATGGCAGAGCTTTTGTCTACCTTCCACATTGTTTTATTCTCACGGCCTTGCACAGTGCTCATCATAATGTAAGCACTCAAAGACTGAAAGAACAACAGGACCACGTTTTGTTCATAGTATGTTATAAACAAGGCTATAAGAATACACGAAACAATGCAAGTAACCATGACTTAGAAACAGGAGGGACATGGAGAGGCAAGAAAAGAAAGCTTCTTAAAGCAGGAAAATTAACAGCTGGGTGCACAAGAGTAAAATAGCTGTTGCCAGGTCAGAAAGAGAAGTAGGGGACTATTCTACACAGTAACAAAGCTGTGAGTAATGGCAAGGCCTTATTCCAAGGAATCATATGTTTTAGGGCTCGATATAAATAGAACATAGAGTAGATTGATGGAACGCAATTTATGAGGCTGAAATTGTACCAGCCTGGTGGCTCAGGCGGTAAAGAATCTGCCTACAATGCTGGAGACCAAGATTCAATCCCTGGGTTGGGAAGATCACCCGGAGAAGGGAATGGCATCCCACTCTAGTGTTCTTGCCTGGAAAATTCCATGGACTGAGAAGCCTGGTGGGCTATAGCTTGGGTTGCAAAGAGTTGGACATAACTGAGCAGCTTTCAGATGTCATGAAAAATTTAATGCAACATGTTAAGATGTTTGTGCTTTGAATAATGCCCAACAGGAGCCAGAAAAATTTATTAGAGAATATATGTGTATATATATATATGAAGTGAAGTGAAGTGAAGTCTCTCAGTCGTGTCCGACTCTTTGCAACCCCATGGACTGTAGCCTACGAGGCTCCTCCATCCATGGGATTTTCCAGGCAAGAGTACTGGAGTGGGTTTCCATTTCCTTCTCCAGAGGATCTTCCCGACCCAGGGATCGAACCCGGGTCTCCCACATTATAGGCAGACACTTTACCATCTGAGCCACCAGGGAAGCCTGTATATATATGTATGTATAATTTGACTTTTAGGAAAATAGATGTGATAGAGGATGCAATGGGTTGACATCCATGGGATTTTCCAGGCAAGAGTACTGGAGTGGGTTTCCATTTCCTTCTCCAGAGGATCTTCCCGACCCAGGGATCGAACCCGGGTCTCCCACATTATAGGCAGACACTTTACCATCTGAGCCACCAGGGAAGCCTGTATATATATGTATGTATAATTTGACTTTTAGGAAAATAGATGTGATAGAGGATGCAATGGGTTGAGCAGAGACTGGAAAGAGGGAGATACTGGAGAAGTTATCAGTGGATCATGTAAAAAAGTGATGAGGACTTAAAGAAGGCAGTGGTGGCAGGAATCAAGAAGAAGGGTCAGAGAGCAGAAGAGAGAAGGTAGCGGGGAGTGAGGAGAGATGTAGAAGATCAAGCAAATGGGACAAAGTATTAACATAGGTGACCTCGAGCATAGAGAATATGAACACTTTAATAATATTCTTGTTTCTTTCTATAAATTCTAAACTATCATCACATAAAATGCTTTTAAAAATTAAAGAAAAGAGGCTTCTGGTTCAAGATGGTAGAGTAAAGATGGCGTGCTCATCTCCTCCTGTGAGAGCACCTAAATTGCGACTAGCTATTGAACAACCATTGACAGTAGAATGCTGGAACCCACACAAAAAAAGTATAATATATATATTAGAAAACTTATGAACTTTTGCCTAACTAAAAAAAATTGTGACATTTTGATTCTACTTGTTGACTTTATATGAATAAATGCTAGATTTCTAATTAAAAATAATATGCAACAAGCAAAAAAGGTTTATTACTTAGTAGCACAGGGAACTACAATCAATATCTTGTAATACCCTATAATGGAAAGTAATCTGAAAAATAGCATATGTGTATATATATAATTGAATCACTTTGTTGTATACCTGAAATACTGAAAATCAACTATACTTTAATAAAATATGTATATCAAGAAAAAAAAAATTAGAGAAGAAAGGGGTCAGAGAAGAGACAAGTGATGGAAGTGGTGGCCTGTAGGGAGTGAGCTGAGAAGGAACATCAGAAGTGAATTCTGGTTTTTAATGTAGAAGACCGAGTGAAAGGTGATTCAATCACCTCAACTCAAACACTTTGGACTTCCCCGGTAGCTAAGATGGTAAACATTCTGCAGGCAATGCGGGAGACTTGGGTTCAATCCCTGGGCCAGGAAGATCCCCTGGAAAAGGTAATGGCAACTCACTGTAGCATACTTGCCTGGAGGATTCCATGGAAAGAAGAGGCTGGTGGGCTACAGTCCATGGAGTCCCAAAGAGTCAGACATGACTAAGCAACTAACTCTTTCATTTTCAAACTCAGAAACAAAGAGAAGAAGCAAATTTCCGAAAAAAAGAATATCAATTCTTTTTTCTAATTTAAAAAAAAAATTTTTTTCCAAATAGGCAGAAAACTTGAAATGCACAGAAGAAATGCAAAGGGAAAAAAGCAAACTGTATTTTCACCTCCTAACTGCTATCAGTAATAAAAGTTTGCTATGTGGCAATATGTGCACGCAGAGACATAGAGATTTTTGTTTGTTTCTGTTTTATGTATTAGAAGCATAGCTTTCTTTTTAATATCACAATATATTACACCATTTTACAAAATAAAACAAATGTTAACAAAGTAAATAAATGTTTTTCTACACCATAATTTGTTAACAGCTTCTTAACATAGTATATTGTCATATGGTACAACAAATTTTACTTGACCAATTCCCCATTACAGAACACTTAGTATTTTTCAAATTTTATTGTTGCAAATTATGTTATAGTGAACATTTTTTACAAATTCACTTTAAAAATGCTAAAATTAGGAACATAAATGTCAACTGTAATAAATAAATTCTATATTCTAAATACTGTACCAAGTGCTTATGAACATTATTTTATTCAGTTCTCACTAATTTTGTCAACTCTGTTTCACAGGTAAGAAAACAAAGGCTTAAAAGGGATACATAATTTGTACATGTTCACAGGGTTAGGTCCCAAAACAAGGATTCCATTACAGTATAAACAACACACAGTCTCACTTACCACTCTAGGCTGCCTCTCAGATGACTTTAGGAAATGTGGATTTGTCATTCAATGGAAGGTAGAAATTAAATGTTAGGCTTTGTGAGGCATTAGCATCCAGGTGAATGGATCACACTCCAACTGTTGATTATCACATGGGGAGATTTCTGATCACACAGCTGACCCCAGAAGAATTTAATCAGAGTATCAGGTTGAGAGAGAGTAGACCCCAGGTTTTAGCAGGTTTTAAAAGCGCCGCAGGTATTGCTAATATGCAGCCAGTGCTGAGAATCATTGATCTAAAGCAACCGAAGCCTAAAGCTAAGGACTAGATAAGATTGCCATGAGGCTACACACAAAATGGAAAGCAAAGACACCGTGTGCTCAGTCGATCAGTTGTGTCGACATTTGGCAACCTTACAGGCTGTAGCCCACCAGGGTCCACTGTTCATGGGATTTTCCAGGCAAGAATACGGAGTGGGGGTTGCCATTTCCTTCTCTAAAAGACAAGACAGAGGGGCAAACAAAGTTCCAAAACAAGGTTCAAGTCGGCTGTAGCAGGCAGAAGTAAGAATCTATCCAGAAACAATATTCTAGGGATTATGGAAGAGAGAATTTTACCAACAATATGTATATGAAATCAAATACATACCCAGAGATGTCATTCAACAATTTCAAATAATTTGGTGTATGAAGTCAAGGTGATATTGATGTAAACTGCCAATCTTTCTTGATTTGCCAAAAACCTGCACCAGCACAGTTCAGGTGTGAGTCTTGTCATCCTGTTTTTGCATCGTTCTGTGGTCACTCTCGGAGAAGGCGATGGCACCCCACTCCAGCACTCTTGCCTGGAAAACCCCATGGATGGAAAAGCCTGGTAGGCTACAGTCCATGGGGTCGCGAAGAGTCGGACACGACTGAGCGACCTCACTTTCACTTTTCACTTTCATGCATTGGAGAAGGAAATGGCAACCCACTCCAGTGTTCTTGCCTGGAGAATCCCAGGGACGGTGGAGCCTGGTGGGCTGCCGTCTATGGGGTCGCACAGAGTCAGACACGGCTGAAGTGACAGCGGCAGCAGCTGCAGTGGTCACTCTGGTTAGTTCCTTTCTATATCCCAGAATGGTCCACTCTGACAAAGTTACTTATAGGCTAGTTCAGTTCAGTTCAGTCACTCACTCGTGTCCAACTCTGTGACCCCATGAATCGCAGCACGCCAGGCCTCCCTGTTCATCACCATCTCCCGGAGTTCACTCAGACTCATGTCCATCGAGTCCGTGATGCCATCCAGCCATCTCATCCTCGGTCGTCCCCTTCTCCTCCTGCCCCCAATCCCTCCCAGCATCAGAGTATTTTCCAATGAGTCAACTCGTCTCATGAGGTGGCCAAAGTACTGGAGTTTCAGCTTTAGCATCATTCCTTCCAAAGAAATCCCAGGGCTGATCTCCTTCAGAATGGACTGGTTGGATCTCCTTGCAGTCCAAGAGACTCTCAAGAGTCTTCTCCAACACCACAGTTCAAAAGCATCAATTCTTCACTGCTCAGCTTCTTCACAGTCCAACTCTCACATCCAAACATGACTACTGCAAAAACCATAGCCTTGACTAGACAGACCTCTGTTGGCAAAGTAATGTCTCTGCTTTTCAATATGCTCTCTAGGTTGGTCATAACTTTCCTTCCAAGGAGTAAGTGTCTTTTAATTTCATGGCTGCAGTCACCATCTGCAGTGATTTTGGAGCCCCCCCAAAATAGTCTGACACTATTTCCCCTTCTGTTTGCCATGAAGTGATGGGACCAGATGCCATGATCTTCGTTTTCTGAACGTTGAGCTTTAAGACAACTTTTTCACTCTCCTCTTTCACTTTCATCAAGAGGCTTTTTAGTTCCTCTTCACTTTCTGCCATAAGGGTGGTGTCATCTGCATATCTGAGATGACTGATATTTCTCCCAGCAATCTTGATTCCAGCTTGTGTTTCTTCCAGTCCAGTGTTTCTCATGATGTATTCTGCATGTTACATAAGCAGGGTGACAATATACAGCCTTGACGTACTCCTTTTCCTATTTTGAACCAGTCTGTTGTTCCATGTCCAGTTCTAATTGTTGCTTCTTGACCTGCATACAGATTTCTCAAGAGGCAGGGCAGGTGGTCTGGTATTCCTATCTCTCTCAGAATTTTCACAGTTTATTGTGATCCACACAGTCAAAGGCCTTGGCATAGTCCATAAAGCAGAAATAGATGTTTTTCTGGAACTTTCTTGTTTTCTCAATGATCCAGCAGATATTGGCAATTTGATCTCTGGTTCCTCTGCCTTTTCTAAAACCAGCTTGAACATCTGGAAGTTCACAGTTCACATACTGCTGAAGCCTGGCTTGGAGAATTTTGAGCATTACTTACTAGCATGTGAGATGAGTGCAATTGTGCGGTATTTGGAGCATTCTTTGGCATTGCCTTTCTTTGGGATTGGAATGAAAACTGACCTTTTCCAGTCCTGTGGCCACTGCTGAGTTTTCCAAATTTGCTGGCAGACTGAGTNCTGGCTTGGAGAATTTTGAGCATTACTTACTAGCATGTGAGATGAGTGCAATTGTGCGGTATTTGGAGCATTCTTTGGCATTGCCTTTCTTTGGGATTGGAATGAAAACTGACCTTTTCCAGTCCTGTGGCCACTGCCGAGTTTTCCAAATTTGTTGGCATATTGAGTGTAGCACTTTCACAGCATCATCTTTCAGGATTTGAAATAGCTCAACTGGAATTCTATCACCTCCACTAGCTTTGTTCGTAGTGATGCTTTCTAAGGGCCACTTGACTTCACATTCCAGGATGTCTGGCTCTAGGTGAGTGATCACACCATTGAGGTTATCTGGGTTGTGAAGATCTTTTCTGTACAGTTCTTCTAGCCATCTAAAATATTCTACAAAGCTCATTTCTGTTTTTAAGTTAAAACAGAATGTCTTTTGACACTCTGTACAGGACTGTGACTAGGAATTCCAAGCCATACAATCTCTTTTCTATGATATCAATACAGGTATTTTATTTAACCTAAGTACTCCTCTAATTTTTTAAACTTATATAATTTTTATATATGCTTTCTATTTCATTTGGATCCTCCTACAGTCAAGGCTGAAACAAGGACTAGGGTACAGGAAGTTTACTGAGGAGGTGATTCCAGGAAGCAGAAGTGGAAGGACAGGGAGAGTGACCCAGCTTGGAGAAGAGACCTGGTCTTGCTGGGGTGGCCAGCAAGAGGGGGACAGTCCCAGTAGGACCTCCTGGGCAGTATCTCTAGTCTCTTAAGGATTGTCTGCTGAAGGCTGACTCCTAACCTCCATCCACTGACTCCAATCTCGTCGGTTAAGGGTAAACCTGGAGGGCTTTATTTCCCATCACTGGCTCTTCACAGGTAACCTTGTGCAGTGATTCTAGCAGGCCTCCATAACTTCCGAGAAGCCACTGGGCCAGAAGCCTATGCTTGAGATATGACCATGTTGGCATCAGGTTTGTTTGTCCTCCCAATAAATGGCCAAAATTAGAGTTGAGCAGATGTGGTGCAGACGGCTAGAGACCTTCATCCTGGTTTAAACAGTATTCGAACAGTATTGCATGGCTGCTCTGAAAACCAATGAGTCTCCTGCCTCATGCTTTCTGATCCCTCATTTCCTGAAACCCAGAAAGTTATTTTCGACTCATTTGTCTATTTATAATTTTATTTTCAGTAATATGCTTATTCTACTATCTACTGATTTGTCATCACCTTATATGTATTTATATTGTATGGCAAAACCAATATGGTATTGTAAAGTAAAATAAAGTAAAATAAAATAAAAAAAAAATAAAAATAAACATATATTATTCACAGAGTACCAGACATAGTGCTATAATTATATTTCCTTTCTGTCCAACTTCTGTTTTCCTGGAGTTACAGGGCATTATTATTATTATTATTTTTGCCATCAAATATTTAGCCTTATTATTTCTATAGAACTAAAATTCTCCACTGCAAGTTCTTCCAGATATACTTCTCTTAAGCGGAAGCATTCTTCCTGGAGTCCTCCATTCCTTCTTCCATCTTCCAGGATGGTAAAGCTGTCCTCAATCACCCTCCACTTTTCTGCACAGTCATGCTGAGTTTCTCTTTTCTTCTCATCTGGGTTCTTTTTGCTTCGTCTCTTGTTCCTTTGAACCCACATTTTCCTCTTATCTGCTGTCTCTCTGAGAAAGAGCATAACAAGAGTTTTGGTTTTTTTGAGTATTGGTCTGTAAAAATATCTTTATTTTACCTCACTCATGCATAGTTTGGCTGGGTATACGACTTTAAGTTGAAAATTCTTTTTGCTCAGCATTTGAAAGTCATTGCATTCTAGCTTTCAGTTTTGCTGTGACACTCTATAGTCATTGGATTTCTAATCCTTTGAATATATTCTGCTGAATTTTTCTTCATTTTTTTTTTTTTTTAGCCACAGTAATTTAGATGCAGATTGTCAATGTGCTAAACATTTCATGAGTCATTTCAATCTGAAAATCCATGTCTTCAATTCTCAGAAATTTTCTTCTGTTATTAATAATATGCCTTTATTTTTTCTAATTGATAATTGCTTTGTTTTCCTGATCTATTTTCAGGATGCTTTCCTTTTTCATTATTTAAAATTTTATTTCAACTGAGACAGAAAGTGCTTTTTCTCAGCTTGGGGACTTCCCTTATGCATTTTTGTTACTCTTTACTGACTTCTTTTTAGTATCCTACCCTTGTTGAATTTGCTTTGCCCAGAGGCTAATAGTGTGTCTTTTGTTGTTAGCTCTTTAATGCCTCCTGAATTGCTATACAAAAATAAATTCCCTAAGGATATACTTTGGGATATTTTGGAAGTTCCCTTGTACTCCCTGTACTTCCTCTGTTTCATACAAGTTTTCCTTGCTTGTTTATTTAAGCTTGGATCTTTCTGGTTAGAAGCATTCCATGAATATATGGCAATCTTTGGCAAATCACTAATTCATTATACCAAGTCACTAAAGAGTTGATTGAAAGGGTGTGTAGGAGCAGCATTTGTCACCTGATGAGTTTCATTGTAGGATGTTTAGAAGGAATTCTGGACATTTTTATAGGGACTTTAAATATTGAAATCTCAGACTCTTATTTTTCTAATGGTTTCTTCAGAGATGATTTCTCTAATCTCTGCCCCACAGAGGGGAGAAAGCTAGAGGTTTTTGTGCAATGTTTTTTTTCTCTTGCTATTCCTTTTTCACTCTGGCACTTCAACTCCACTCTCCGTTGTGCCTGGGATTCAGAGATGGGTAATTCTGCGGTTCAGTTTCTTCTGAGAATAAGGCTCTGCCATCAGAGCGGGATGAAGTCAGAGTCTCACCTTGCTGGGGATGAGGAAGGGGTGGGGAAGTGACAGGATATGAGGGTCTGACTACTTCTTACAGATACATTTAGCCTTTCAGGTAAACTTCCTATCTTCACTTCACCTCTTACTCTCATCTTCTAGGGAAGAAAGCCAGTGCCTCAATTCTGGGCCTTTCTGACTACTTGAATAAACTGGCTTTGCATTGCTGTCCCTTTTTGTGATAGAGTTGGGGGTTCAGCATTTTTTGGTCTCCTAAGCTAGATACTTCTCATCTGTTCACTTCCTAACTCCATATACATGCCAGCATCTCTCATCCACTTTCACTTCTTCACCCGTTCCTTTTACATTTGTGAGGTGATACTTTTAAAATTTCTTTACAGTAATTTTAAAGGGGGCTTCCCAGGTGGCTCAGTGGTGAAGAATTTGCCTGCCAATGCAGGAGATGCAGAAGATGTGGGTTCGGTCCCTGGATTGGGAGGATCCCCTGGAGGAGAAAATGGGAACCCACTCCAGTATTCTAAAGTATTTTAGAGGGCTTTCAGAAACACAAATACATATGCTCGTGCCACAACATTTAGCCGAAAGTCCCAACTTCTGTTGCTTTAGCTGCTCACATTTTGCTGCTAATTTTATTAAACAAATTCATAAAACAAAGGAACTGTAGGGTGAGCAGTGAAAAAGAAATGACATTCATAAAGTGATGTCTCTCTGACAAGCACAATGCTAGTTGCTTCCCACACAAAATCCTATCAGAACCTTACAATCTCCATGATGTTCTATAATGGCCATTTTACAGATGGGGACTGAAGCTCATAAAAATTTAGGAATTTGGCAAAAATCACAAAGCTAGCCAGTGGAAGAACTAAGACTCTATTTTTTTGTTTTTTAAACTAATTTATTTATTTTAATTGAAGGCTAATTACTTTACAATATTGTAGTGGTTTTTGCCATACATTGACATAAGACTTCAATTTGAAGCCTATGTACTCAGTGCATCAGCGATTGTCCTGCAGGTAATTTCTCTAAGAGGCAAGGGAATGTCTCAGAATGTTAACTTATACCACCATTGTTGAACAGAATTAGAAGCATCGGATGTTTCATGAAGATTCAAAACTATTTTCATGTTAAGTACTGTCTCAAAGATTTTGTCTTAAAAGACTTGCCTGTCTCTCTTTAGAAATTACTTTTGCTTGACTGACTGCTGGGGGAAGGGAAAGCTATCTGGGTGCTTTGCCTTAAGGTGGATAGTTTGGTTTTGTTGTTTAACTCTCTAATATCCACTGAGTTGCTATAAAATCATAAGGCATTCTTAGGGAAGCAGGAAAGCAAGATGTTACCATGCTTAGAGATCTGGGTGAAAAATAAGAGCCTTCCTTAGATGAAATTCCAAGAAAGCAAAGCTTCAGCTGTTAATCCTCGAATCAGAGAGCCATAGTCTCAAGCTGAAAATGAAGGGAGGGGTGAAAATATCCAGTCCAGAGCCTGGGGTGTTGATAAGACAGAACTGAGAATGGAAATGTGAGGGAGACTCTCTTATCATCTTCTTCATTAGCTGCTTTTTGCCTGAGGCCATGATGGGTGCAATGTGCTGGGTTTTATGTGTGTTCACTTGTTCACCTCTGTTTATCCTACTGATTCAGTGATTTACCACATATACTTACTGAAAATTAGAGCTTTTTTCTCTTGGTCCCCTCCAAGTATCCTCGGCTGCCTTAGGAATACAGTTAGTGCCGGCATCCATTTTTTAGCCATCTATGTAGAATCTTCTCCTTTAATCTAATAACTTATTGCCCTTCTGAGAGGCCTTATATAACTTTATAAAGGTGACACATTCCTCACTTCTCCATTTCTTTTTCTGTGTCTTGCAATATCATCTCCTTACCTTATCCCTATCCTGAACAGACTCACATACACAACAGAATATGGGTGTAAATCAAACACTTCATTCCCAAATGCCCTAAATTAGGCACAGGAAACAAGTTCCTCTTCCCAGTGGTAAACCTTCCATTTTCTTCCAGCAAATTCTCTTCTAAGCAAGCCTGTATGTCCTCATTTCCCTTCTATTTAAGGGAGACTTCGTTCAGAATAGCCTTTTTTTATCTTCGGGAAGTATGCTGTTGGATTCCAAAATGCATTCGGTCTTTCGTTATGATTTATAAAGACAAATATGCACAAACATAGTTAATATATTAAATAAAGACTATAATGCACTTCTATAGACATTGTTATGGCATAGAGTAGAGAGGGCTAATTTTATTTGACACTATCTTTTAGCAGAGCAGAAATAATGTTACACTTAGCACGCCATGTGTCAAGGATAAAGAGTGGAAAAGATAAAAATACACAAGGGTAAGAATCTGTGACAACACAGTCTCATGACATATGGCTTTATTATTACTCTCAATGAGAATATTGATAGGGTAGAAAATATTTTTGCATTGGGATATCCATGTAATTATTTCTCAGCTGCATTATATGATGAAAACCAAGTATTTATTATGTTTCATACTGAAAATAAGAGGGAAAAAAAAAACAAAAGTAACCGAATAAAATGAGATAAATGCCCTGACTGAAGGCATTGTTTCATGAAGTGTTATAAAGCTGATGACAAAGGCTGATGCAAAATCCCCAGTGTTATAGGACTGGGAATGCTCTGGGGACAGAAAGTCGATTATGGTCTTTTCACCTTTGTCTTGTTAATGCTAAATGCAGAGTAGGTTTATAAGTTAGAAACTGCTGAGGCTGTGTGAGGCCAGTTGAGCAATCTCTGTGAAATGATTTATGGTGATCTCAGGCCACTTGTTTGTAGGCAAGAGCCACATTTCACTTGTGATTGGTGTAAATAGTTCTCATGACAGTACCTCTATTGGTTTTCCCCATTTTTGCATCATTATTCAACATTTTCTGAGAATGATTCTTTTACTTCTTGGGCAATAAAAGAAGCTGTTATTATTGATTACGTATAATGTGCCAAGTTCTGTTTTTGACACTTGACTCCTGTTATTTCTAATCCTTAAAACAATCCTGCAAAATGCACATTATTCCCATTTTACCCAAAAAGGAACTGAGCTTAAAAAGGATTAAACAACATAACTAATAAGTGATAGAAGCACATTGCAAACACCTTCACTAGGCTCAGAATCCTGCACAGTTCCTACTAAATTAACATATATGTGCGTTTTAAATGTAACCTGGAAAAATTTTCTCACTTTTTATAATGATGTCTATAAAATACCATGATTTTGATCCTAGGGACCAGGTGCCAAGTACATGCAGATACCTCTCTCCATAGTGTAAGTGAAGACATTTGTAGAAATTTAACATAACTGATGTATGCAGAGTATGTCATGAGAAATGCTGGGCTGGAAGAAGCACAAGCTGGAATCAAGACTGCCGGGAGAAATATCAATAACCTCAGATATGCAGATGACACCACCCTTATGGCAGAAAGTGAAGAGGAACTCAAAAGCCTCTTGATGAAAGTGAGAGAGTGAAAAAGTTGGCTTAAAGCTGAACATTCAGAAAACTAAGATCATGGCATCTGGTCCCATCACTTCATGGCAAACAGATGGGGAAACAGTGGAAACAGTGGCTGACTTTATTTTTCTGGGCTCCAAAATCACTACAGATGGTGATTGCAGCCATGAAATTAAAAGACGCTTACTCCTTGGAAGGAAAGTTATGACCAACCTAGATAGCACATTAAAAAGCAGAGACATTACTTTGCCAACAAAGGTCCATCTAGTCAAGGCTATGGTTTTTCCAGTAGTGATGAATAGATGTGAGAGTTGGACTATAAAGAAAGCTGAGTGCAGAAGAACTGATGCTTTTGAACTGCGGTGTTGGAGAAGACTCTTGAGAGTCCCTTGGACTGCAAGGAGATCCCGCCAGTCCATCCTAAAGGAAATCAGTCATGAGTGTTCATTGGAAGGACTGATTCTGAGGCTGAAACTCTAATACTTTGGCCACCTGATGCTAAGAGCTGACTCATTTGAAAAGACCCTGATGCTGGGAAATACTGAAGGCAGGAGGAAAAGGGGACGACAGAGGATGAGATGGCTGGATGGCATCACCGACTCAATGCACATGGATTTGGGTAGACTCATGCAGTTGGTGATGGATAGGGAGGCCTGGCGTGCTGCTGTTCATAGGGTCACAGAGAGTCAGACACAACTGAGTGACTGAAATGAACTGAACTGAACTGACCTCCCAAAGAAATTGGTCTTCCCAGGTGGTGCTAGTGGTAAAGAACCCACCTGCCAATCCAAGAGACATAAACGTGGGTTCTATCCCTGAGTCAGGAAGATCCCCTGGAGGAGGGCATGGCAACTCACTCCAATATTCTTGCCTGGAGAATCCCATGGATGGAGGAACCTGGTTGAAGTGACTTAGCACGTACACCCAAAGAAAATTAACCTAAAAATTGAGTAAGAGACACATGCAAAATTACGGACAAATGGAAGCAAACCTAGAGAAGGATAATCAAAACAATGAGCGGCCCTAAAACCACATAACAAGTGTAGTTAGTGAATATATCAGGAGTGTTCGGTTTGGAAAAGAATCAATTCAGATGGCGTTTTGTCATTTCTATCAATATTTGAAAGGCAGACACAAGGGAAAAAAAACTTGACCTGTGTGTATATGTCCAAATGGGGAAAAAAAAAAAAAAAAAGGGAGAACTTTGAAAGGTCCAGGTCAGCAATAAACAGGAACTTTTTAAGAATCCATTTTTAGATGGAACAGGCAGCCTAAAGAAGTAGCAAATTCTCGACTTTTAAAGGTGGGTAGGAAAAAGCCTGCCTGTCAGCTAAAGGAATGAAATACAATGAACTGCGGAATCAAAACAGTGATTCAAACAGATTTCCTTGAAAGTTTTCTTTCAGTCCTGACTGGAAATTGGCAATCCTGATGCTTCTTGCCAAATGTGTGCCACAAACACTTTGAGACAGAATTAAGCTGGCACACATTAGTGCTCACAATAGTTTCTTGATAATAAATTTGAGTGACTTTATCGAAGTGCTCAGTACTTCTTCCCTTTTTCTTTTTCACTCATTCTCAGGTTCCTGTGTCCTGCCACAGATTTTTAGGCCCAAACGGTTAATTAATGCTCAGTCAACACAGCCTCTGTGTTGATTGCTGACTTCTATATTTGTGTCAGTGATGAAGAAAGTGACAGACTGAAGAGAAAAATCTGGACAGGGTGTGAGAAATAAGGAAGGATGTGAGCCCTACACCTGGTCTGCTCACCGGTCAGGACACACCCTTCCGCCTTCTGTCCAGAGCTTCCATTTTACAAGCTTTCTGTGCATTTCTGTTTTGCTGCACACAGCCTTGAGCCAGGGACAGCAGTGCATGCTAAAATGCTTGTCTGCTACAGGCATTGACTGATTTCCTTCATGTGTGACTGCCAGCTCTCATTAAAAAAAAAAAGACAAAGAGCATATCATAGTGTTCAAACCACAGAAGACTGTTAGGTTCCTTTTGCATCCTTGAAGAAGAGGCTTAAGAACAGTTAAAACAAGGCAAACTAAAGCTGGTCTACTTTTTAATGAGTCAGGTTAATTATGGTCATAAGCTGCATAGCTCCAATTTTATGAAAGAAGAAGGAAGTTCTGCAGGTACGTTTTTTTCCTCAATGCTGGAAACTGATAGAGTTGTTGGATCTACCTAAGCTACCTTCTGGTTTAGCACCGCAAAGATACTGCGACAATATATTTTTAAAAGGAATTCATTGCTAGACATCAACACCTGTACTTAAATTCTTCTTAGGCAGGGTATTTCTTTACTGTGACTAAAAACTTTTCTAAAGCTGCTTCTGCCAAGGTGACTCCATTTGTTTGTGATAATTCTGGATAATCCAGTAACTGTGTGTGCATAAACACATATCCAAGTCTATTTTTATGGAGAACGCTTTGCACTTCACCCTCATCAACTCTCACATGTGCTCCATATATTTCTGAACATGTAAATACTGTCACGGGACCTATAAACTGTTGTTCTTCTAGGTGAACAAACATCAATTATTTTCTTCTATTGTGTTTTTCTTGGAGAGAGAAAGAACTAGAGCTTATCCAGAATGCATTTTTTTTTCTTGACAGTAAACAAATTTAATGAAAAATCTCAAAATACTTCGGCCTAATTTCTGTATTTGTTTAATCGCTTTAGGATGCATGCTGATTAAATGCTGAATAAAACCTTTAGCCAAAGAACAATAAAATATCTTGTCTATAAGAATTGTTAAGAACCAATACAGCCTTCCTTTGTGTTTCAGAACCAGGTGATGAGACCTTGTATTTGCTCAGATTGTGATCTCTGGGATGATTCTTCAGATACAGAGAGGAAAAAAAAAAAAAAATATATATATATATATATATATATATATATTGGAAAGCATTACTGAAAAAGTAAAATTGCGGAGACTCTATTTTTTGCCAGGAGGAGTCCTTTCTGGAGAAATACCTCCTAGTTTCCTCCCCTCTCCCTTTCCCAAGATTTGCAGTGCACTTTCAGCTACGCTGTCTTTTTGCTTCTGAGAAAGCACCTTCGTGTTGCTGTGTGCGCCTGTGCATGGGAGACACATATGTGTATATAAACCTGTGTCTTAAAAAACGATCTATACGACCAAACCAAATACAGAATTTTCATCATAAATTAGACCCAGAATTCCCACTTCATGAATGAGATGATCCTCCCCTGTTTGGTTCTTTGAGTACGTGGTGAGATTCAATGAGACAAAGTAAACATTTATATGTGTATATGCGTTTGAACTGCTTTGCTGAAAGACAATCAATATTTTAAACTATTCCTATCAGGACACCTGACTCTCAAATGCACAGCACTCAGAAGATCTTGAAAACTACCTCCAAGATATCCTGCCCATTGGGAGTTAAGAAACAACAAGGCTATTTCTGGAAAAAAAAAAAAAAAATTGTGCTGCTTTGGCAACGTTTTGACAGTGAGAATTCTCCAGGTTCTTAATCCCCACAACCTGCTTCTCCCCAGCCTCAACATAACCAAACTGCTGTTCAATTACATAATGGCCATTTTAATTACTATTTTGTTTAAGTCAAAACGCATATGAGCTCCCACAAAGCTAATTTTGATCAGGAAGGTAAAACGGGGGTAGCTCCAAAAGGCAGCTTTCCCTGCAACGCCACGTGGGCCTGGGTTTTAGGTGGCCCTCTGTTTCTTCCTGCTCATTTAGGGTTTTAGGTGGCCCTCTGTTTCTTCCTGCTCATTTAGCAGGTCTCTGGCCATTTTATTTCAATTATTACCAAAAGCTACCCATGCAGGAATAGTTCCATAAAACTGAAAATTGCAGTTAAGTTCACATCTTAACAGCATTTCAAGTGCACATTGTAACAGAGACTCCCAGTCATCAAGTTGCAGGAAGGCTGTTCTAATAGTCTTTCTCTCTCTCTCAATTGCAGCAGGAAAGGCAGATGTGGAAATTATGAGTAATGTAATTGATGATCTTTAAAGCTTTTAAATACCCAAGCTCTCAACAATCAAGATCTATTTGAGTTCAGAATCTAATAAGAAGTAAATACAATAGATTTCAATAAGACATTTTATCAAGAGCTCTGCAGCACTCTCCCTCCTTCTGCTTTTATGGGCAACATTATCATCTCATCAGCAGACAAGTTGGAGAATTTTATTGTGACACATAATCATTTTTAGTTCATCATATTTCTCCTTTCCTTGTGCAGCTTTTTTTTTTTTAAATGAAGTTTGCTCATTAAATACACCATTTCAGAGGATTTTGTCCCTATTAGATTTAATAGGAAAGGAAGCAGTGTTGTTAAAACAAGCTGTTTATTGACAACTAATTTATTGTGTTCCACGGTAGGAGGCTCTATAAAACACATCAATGTGTTAAAAATAACACCAGTAAGATATCCTCTAGATACCTAGGTTCACAAAGCCTAGCTAAGTGACAATTATTTCCAAATTCACCCTGCAATACATTCACTAGCCTGGCTCCAAATAACTTGCATGCCATTAAGAGTTAATTCAAATGCCACATTAAATACACCTCAATATTATTTTCGTTAATATGCAAATCATTCATAATATCAGGGTGATCTTACATTCAGTGGGAATAGCAATAATGCCTGCTTAATGATGTATTCACCAGTGCCGTAGGTGTCTTCATACCATTACTATTATATATTGTTTTCAGAAACAGACTTGACTACAAAGAAAATTGTATTGTCTCAGCAATAATGGTTTCAAATATTTTTTTTTCCCTCTTTTGGTGGAAAAATACCTTTGTTAAGCACACAGAAATACTGGTAATCTTTCCAGTGCTATCTTTTCACATTCACTGTATCGCTACCACTAACCTGGCTTCTGAGATCTGGAATTATTATCATTACATTTTCACCACATAGGAAACACACACACACACACACACACACACACACACAATGGCTTGTTATTTTGCTTACTTAGGAGGAAAAATCATTTCACATTTCTGTCTTTTTTTTTTCTCCTGCATTTCCTAATAAGACAATAGGGAAATCATTTATAGATGGTGGTTTTCCTGGCCTGAAACAAAACAAAAAAAGGTGTGTGCGAATGAATAAATAATTTCTTGTGAAATAATGCAAAGTTTTTGTAGCAACAATAACTTAAACTATAAATTCGCACTTACTTTTCTGAACATGTCTTTTCACTTTCCAGTGAAGCAAAAAAGATAAAAATAGCTTATGGAGAGGGAAATGTGAAATTTGATCATGGCTGCTCTATCTAGTCTAAAAACTTGTACTGTGGTAATCAAATAAATCAGCAAAAGCCTCCAAAGGGTTTTTACATAGCTCTCCCTCTTGTATTTATAGCTTTATTTTGTGCAAAATGTAATCATTACATATTCCATAATTCCAAATTATTCTAAATATATATTTAAAAAAAAATCTTCTTGTGATTATAAGCCCTAGGTTAAACCATGAACCATGTCAAGCCATAATGCCTTTCATCACAAGGCTGACTTTCAATCAGAAACCTTCCTGACTTGGTGGTGCACTCAGCTCCAGATGACAGGAAGAGCACATCGATTGATTATAAATAACATTCAAATTACATGTATAGATATGAAAGAGGAGGATAAAAGAAGTGGAAGACTCTCCCCTCTTCCAAAGCTCACCGCCCCAGGATTTCCCAGAGATAAGAATTAAAGCTAACCAAAGGATCTTTTGGAAACAGGATTGTTTTGCCATGGATGCGGGATTACTGATTGGCTTTTTAACTTCAGCTTTTCCAAATAGTTTTTCAGTTATTTAATTTACTCTACATGGAGTCTATTGATTATTCAAGTTGGCAGTCAATTTTATAGGGCACCCCGCTGTTTCTTTGCTTAATGTAGTCAATGATTGTAATTGCTTGATCAGTGCAGCCCATGAAATAGGTTTTGTGTCTTTTTTTACAATGCACTGATGGCTTTATCTGATGCAGCCTTGGCAGGGCCGGGTTTTACAGCACTACCCGGAACTCCCAGAGGTCTCTAGATTAATGGCTATGGCGAGCTGCTGATGCTGCTCTCCAGAATGTGTTCACACATCTGGCATGCCGCACTTGGCGTCGGCGCCAGCTTTGTGTTGCGCAGTTACAGAATCTCTCACCAGTGCCTAGTTAACTGTTTTCACTAAGGGAATGAGATAAAAAGCCATCCAGAGAGCTGTTGGCACCCACTCTCTGTCACTGTAGTCACACATTAAAAATTTTTTTCAGTCTTTTTTTTTTTTTTTAAGAGGCAAATGATGTATGGAAACAACAAATTACGTGGAATGTTTATGTTTTGAACTCTGTTTGGATTCTGAAAAGCATCCCATGGGTGTTCGGATTTCCTGTAAACCAACAAACAGCCCTCCTCCTTCCCTTCGCCGCCGCCTACCCTTGGATGAGAAAACGATAGCATGAAACGCATCCAAGTTTTCCGTACAAGCTGACAGGGGCTTTAGATTTTGAGAGAAAGGTGGATAGCAGAGCCACACGTGTGAACAAGCAGCCTGAGCCACCCTCCACAGCTCATTACAATAAAGGTAATTCTCCCGTCCTTCAGTGAATCAGGTGAAATTGCCCAGGCATCATTTCCCTGGGCCTCTGGAACAGTGTTTCATATTTGGTACAATTTGAATTGCATTATTAGACATGTAAAATGTAGTTTTAATAAGTAGAGCAAGAAAAAGTAATGAAATATGCAACAGAGTTGCATAAATCCATGGACAATATAATTATATAGTACACACGCACAATTTATAATACCCAGGACGACATCCACCAAAAAAGGAAAAGTATGATAGATTTCTTTTAGACCAACTAGACTCTGAGTTGATTTTCTCGGCAGAGTTTGCCATTGAAACTGGACAGGTATAGTTTATTAATACTTTTCTCTCCGAGTAATAAACTATAAATGAATAATGCATCTCTGAGAAGGAAAAGTCTACTTAGAAGACAGAAAATAATACTCTAAATTCCTTGGTCTATTTGGAATCGAAATTTCCATTAAAGTAAGAAACAGTATAAGAATACCATATATGTATGCAGTATTAACTGCAGCCTGCCTGCAAGAATAATATTTAACTTTACTGAAAGTAACATTTCTCATGTTTAGATTTTATCATCATTGTGTGTGATGTCATCGCTAGGATAATTTTGCTAGCATAATTTCACTATTAATTCAGATTTTAATACCTTTGTAAGAGAAGACTCTCCAGCAAATTCCCTCACTCCCTCTTTATGTTCCTGGCCTTTAGACACAGTCTAAATATATTTTACCCATTGCAAGCATAGCTCTATATATTATCCAACTCTCTTTCCTTATACAGAACGTTATTTAATCAGCCGAACAGAAAGAAGCCAAGTCAGCAATTTAAACTAGTTTACTGCCAGTCCAGGCTTAGAAATATGAAGAAATGCCTTTTTCTTAAGGACTGTGGAAAGCATCTTACCACTCCTCCACTCCTAATTTCATTTTACCCTGAAACGCTATAAAAATGACAGTCGTTTTAAAATGGATGTCTAAGGCTCTTTTCCATTGCTGTGTGCATCCAAGGGGGTCTGCATGACTGTGAGCCCGGCTCCCACCCCGTCCCCAAAACACACCCACAGCACAGCAAAGAACAACATAACAGCTAAACAAAATACTCAGAGGAACTGAAGGACTCACTAATACGACAGCTGATGAAAAGCCTTGTTTCAAACTGATTGAAGATAACTCGTGATGGTGGATGAGGAAGGGAGCTGGGCAAACCTCAAGTCTGGCTAGATCATCACTGTCCAGGTGAGGATGGCCACACCCCACGCTCCACCCTGACTCTGTCCCGGTGATGGGACCTCAGCTAGCCAGTCCCTGAGGGAGACCCTGCGTATTCATCGGGGATTGTCTTGTGCCGGGGCTACCTTGATTCTGTCTCCCCAGTCATCTCTCAGCTTGCCAGAGGGCTGATTTGAAGGCTGGGTCCCCTTGCCAAACCCCTCACCCATCTGTTATTGATTGTAAAGTTCCAGAGGGCAGGGCCTTTGTCATTTTCACTTGCATTTTATTGTTCCTTTTGGTAGCAAGGTGTTACGCAGATGTGGACACTTAATAAATACTACAGCGCAGAGCTTTCCTGTCCTAAACGAAAGGAAACACATGGCCCAAGAGCAATGCGAATTGCAAGTGCACTTATCCTCCACCCGAAAGGACAGGGGAAGCATTTGAAAAACAGCAGATGTTAATGAGAAAGACAGGGTTCCCTCTGTGATTGTCTTCTTCCCAAGGTACAAACTGTAGGAGTGGCCGCAATAGGAACAGATCCATTCGAGAGAAGTAGATTCGAATCCCTAGTCTGGCACTTGGGGCCTATTTCTGAACCCCAGTTTCCTTTGAGGTAAAGCATTCAGATTGCCCAACATGACTGGGAGGATGAAATGGGCTGGGAGGCTCAGATTCAGCCACGTAAAGGTGCTCCGTAAATGGTAGTTCCACCTAAACTATACTTAGCAGAGAATGAATCCACTTCCTTGTTCTTCTACTCCTGAGCACTCGTGGTGCACCTCTATCTGTGGTCTCCTCTATTTCCTTTCTGCCTCTGGTTCTTTATTTCAATCTAACATGGCAAATATGGGGAAACAGTGGAAACAGTGGCTGACTTTATTTTGGGGGCTGCAAAATCACTGCAGATGGTGACTGCAGCCATGAAATTAAAAGACGCTTGCTCCTTGGAAGAAAAGCTATGACCAACCTAGACGGCATATTAAAAATCAGAGACATTACTTTGCCAACAATGGTCAACCTAGTCAAAAAACCTATGGTTTTTCCAGTAGTCATATATGGAGGTGAGAGAAGGTGAGTGCTGAAGGATTGACATTTTTGAACTGTGGTGTTGGAGAAGACTCTTGAGAGTCCCTTGGACTGCAAGGAGATCCAATCAGTCCATCCTAAAGGAGATCAGTCCTGAGTGTTCATTGGAAGGACTGACGTTGAAGCTGAAATTCCAATACTTTGGCCACCTGATGCGAAGAGCCAATTCATTAGAGAAGACCCTGATGCTGGGAAAGATTGAAGGCAGAAGAAGAAGGGGATGACAGAGGATGAGATGGTTGGATAGCATCACCAGCTCAATGCACATGAGTTTGAGTAAAACTCTGGGAGCTGGTGATGGACAGGGAGGCCTGGCATGCTGCAGTCCATGGGGTCTCAAAGAGTCAGACACGACTGAGTGACTAAACTGTACTGAACTTTCATGCCTTGCTTATGCCAATTGCTACCTGAAGATATAAGCTAAATGTGATTCAGAACAACCAATCTAATACAAAATGTGATAGACAAATATCATCAGGTTTGGGAGAATATTACTGTTTCTCCTTTACTACCTATATTTTGGATTTTTTTTAGCTTATTGTAAATATTATCATATTTTTATTCATCTCATTTATGGATGTTCCTTTGTTGCCATGGCAGCGGGAGGAAAGAGAAAAAATAAAGAGAGAGAGACACTTTCTTCAAGCATGCACAAAGGTGGTGATATTGACTGAAGACAAAGGTGAAAATTTCCCCACTGCTCATGCAGACAGAGGGGCCCTGCGCTGAACCTTGAATACAAATGAGTTCCAGTGCCTGAACCCGCCCAGCATGCGGAGTGAGGAATCCTTCCTCCTTGCCCTGGGACGTCAGAAAACAATATGGCCTGTCCAGGTCTGGGGTCCGCTGTCCTGCCTGAGCAGAGAAAAACCACTGCAGGAAGATCGGTGGAGTCCCCCCCTGCCCAGCGACCCCGATACATTTCATTCACTCGACTGCCGATTGTCCTAGAAAATATTAAAGTTTAGTTGATTCTGTTTGTTGCCTGAATTTCTTTGGTTGGAACCCTCCTTCGGCAGCAGAGAGAGCTAAGAATTGAAAGCCAGGAGTCCGCTAAAGCAAAGCCTACTGGCCGAAAGACCTAACCTGAGCTGAAAAGAGCCACAGAGGTGTATCTTAACTACAGTTTACAAAACAAACAAAAAAAAAATCATTAAAAAAAATTAAAAGCAAAGGAAGGCAAACGCAAAGTCTATGGTATGAGAGATGGGTGCTCATGTCTGGTGAATGTGGTAATGTCAAAGACACGAGGCAGAGAGTCCTGCATGCTGAGCTCTGAGCCAGACTGCAGGTGACTCTGCCTTGAAGAAGGCAGCTTGGAGATGGTCCTGGATGAGGAGAAACCCTGTTTCCTATGCCGGTCAAAGAGGTCCTTCAATGAGGGGAAGAGCTTGACCATCTCACCCCTCTTGACAATCCCAGGTTCTAGCCCTGATGCTGCAGTTAGACAGAGAAGTAGTCCGTGGCGTCTTCTATCTTCTAGCTTGGTATATGCTATTTCCAATTGACTACCCATGACAGAAATTTCCTAAGTAAGTCTGTATCTCTCAATATTTCTTGGGAGAGGGTACATCTGTCCACACAGAATGTAGGTGGAAAAATCTAGATACTCTGACATCAATGGTTGTAATATTCTCATATATACCTGCCCCATTCTCCTAGATTTTCTGTAAACACTTGTGAGTATCATACCATGAATGTCAAAATGAGAACATATTTTGATAGTTAATAGTAAACTGAAGTTTTACCCATTTTCTATAAACCACATTGCTGGTGGTATTTCCATCATAGACTCAAGGGCATTCCAGTTGCATCAGGAAAGGACAGACAACAAGGTTATGGAAGACAGGGCTGTGATAGGGCCACATCCCCAGTCCTGATAAATTGCAAAAACTCTGATTATAACCAGAGGTCATTCTTCAAATGGGGAAGGAGAGGTCACTAAAAGAAAAAACACCTTAGTGGGGAATACATTTTAAATGATTTGACTAAAAATTTACCGAAAGTGGTTGTCGTTTTAACTGCCCACTTTGTCAGCATCCCACATGAAACACCAACCATTCCTCACACTTGGCACCCGTTTCCACTGCAACCAACAAGACCAGGAACTGAAGAACAGGAGAGGCGGCTTCAAAAGGGAGAAAGTTACTTTCCCAAAATGCTGAGTCATGGTGAACACACTTCACTTCTACAATAAAGGCCATCAGCGAGCACTCCTCGGAAATTCTGATCCTTTCTCTCTTACATTAAGTCTGGCCCTGGTAGGATACTCTAGCTCATATTCCAACAGAAAGAAAGGGAGAGGATCTAAACCAGCATTTATTGATCACTTAGCATGTCCAAGCTTCCCTGGTGGCTCAGAGGCTGCATGCAGTGCAGAAAACCTGGGTTTGATCCCTGGATTGGGAAAATCCCCCGGAGAAGGAAATGACAACCCTCTCCAGTATCCTTGCCTGGAAAATTCCATGGACAGAGGAGTCTGGCAGGCTACATGGGGTCACAAAGAGTTGGACACAATTGAGTGACTTCACTTTCACTTTTCACTTAGCAGGTCCAAGAGACAACTCAATTGTGTATATGCTTGTACTTATATGTATGCATGGAGGTATATGTGTATATTCTCTGACTTAAGTTTATTTCAAAACTATGGGAAGCTGAAGCTCAGAGAGCGGTTAAGCGACTCCCCTGAGGTTACACAGCTAGTAAGGGATCGTTGCGTGATTTACACCAAGGGCGGTGTGTCTTTCACTCTTCATCTTGCTGTCAGTTAAGTGCTGAAGGCATGATTCAAAATGGGTGCTTGAGCTCTAGGTCACTTGAGAACTTCCCTGTGGGTCTGATTCCTGACTGTTATAAGCATATCTGCTGCGTAACACTAAAGAGGGTCCCACTTGCTTCATTTTTTGACGTGCTGGGTGTGGAGTTATGCTGAAAGGGTGTGCCTCAGTGGTTTGTTGTGATCTGCTCTCTGTATTGTCATGTCGAACTCCTACCTTGGCATGAATCAAATTTAGTTCGGATACTCTGGACTTTGAATATTTAGGGGAAAATTGTCTATTAAAAAGTTGTTTTTTAAAATATACTCTACACAAATACAGAAGACTGAGTATTCAGATATTACTCAGAGAATAATTTCTTTCCAAACATATTCACCTCAGTTTTTTAATTTAAAAAAAGTTTATTATATATGTACATATAACCTCTGATATAAAGCACATATATTTAATGTGAATTAAATATTTAAAATTCTTTTCACAATAATTCAAACATTGTTCTCAGTTCTTGAAAAATTTCCTCTCCCCTCAAATCCTAGAATTCAAAATTTTTTTTAAATCAAAATGGTATATTTCTTATTGGGTTGAATGCCTTGAAGGTGGTTTCAGCCTTTTCAACCTGTGGGCCAACAGAGCCACACTGTCTCCACGTTGGCGGTGAGAGTGTTTGCTCACACTTTGGTTTCTTAAACATGCCCAAACGTTCATCATTCCCATGATGGAAACTTAACCTGACTCAAACCCAGTCTTCATAAAGGGCTATGAAAAATACGTTGTCTATGGAAATCTTAACCCAAGCTTTCATAAACTACTTTGTTCATAAAGCTATGACCATTTTAAAACAAGAGAATTTTTAAACAAAAAAGATTATCTGTGATGGGAAATTTGTTGGATACCTTACAAAATAAAAAAGAAAAGTTTGATTTATTTGCTCTTGCCTCCTTCAAGTAACTATTAGCATGTTAACTGTATATTACACTTACTATATTTTATCTAAAACACGATACTTACATGTTTAACCTCACTTATTAGTGAGCAGCTCTTTGAAAAATACTGCCATTATAGAAATATTCTATTTTTTAAAACCAATAGCATCTCTTTAAAAAATACCATAGTTAAAAAAAAAAAAAGTTTAGTATTCTTTCTATATACCAGTCAGTCTCGTTTGGGGTAATTAAGCTGTCTTTAATTATAAGGAGCATTTTTAAATGCTTTTCCCCCAGAGATGGGACTGAATGAGAAGTTGCTAGCTGCAAACCTATATGCACATCGCATGTATTCTACCTTAAAGACTTGTGCTGAAAATGAATCATGGGGGTGTTGGCTGGACATCGACTATGTCATTAGGGAAGCAGCGCTTGTTTAGTCAGTGTTCTTATGGATGTTAGCGTCAGATGTGCTCCCCCAATGTTGTTTGTGGCCCTGATTTGAGACTTTTCAATCAGTTTCAATTTTCATATCCCTTTGCACGTCCAGATTCTGGCTGTGCCTTGGAGAGGAAGTGCCAAAATTCCATGAGAAAAAAAATCCCTATGGAATTTTTGGCCTAACCAGAAGCAGGAAGAACAGGAAACATTTTTTTTTTTTTTTTTTTTTTTTATTTTACTTTACAATACCGTATTGGTTTTGCCATAGGAAACATTATTTTTAAAAGTCCCGTTCTTCACACTGTTGATGTCTGGAGAGTCAAGATAAGCTCTGAGCCTACTTCCAAATCTTTGGGTGCCCCTCCAAGCATACTCTAAACGGGGTGTGAAACATAGCTTGCAGGGGGTGGAGGCAGGGCAGGGAGGGAATTGAACCGCAATCAAGATGCGATAGAATTGGCAGTAGGGCTTTTCTCCGTTTAGTTTCCAGAATGATGGAGGTGAAGCTGGAGGTTTCCCATCCTTAATGCCTTATCTAGGAGACAGTTCTGTGAATACTAGTCCAAAATGTTACTTTTCTCTTTTGTAAATATTATACTCTGAGTTGTTGAGTTTTAGTGAGCCAGAGAGCACAAAAATAATCTTTATTCTTGAAATATTTATACATAGAAGCATTACTGAAATAAGAATGCATGATTCCTTGGATTGGATTACAAAGTTGTGACATAATTACTTTATTTTTAGCTCTTAGAGCTTAATGGAAGCATGACATGGGAAGGGCTGTTGGGGCAGAAACCAAGTTGTGTAAAGTACTGTGAATGGTTATTAATGAAACTGTTATTGACTTTCCTAAAGTTCTACATCCTTTTGCTTCATCGAGTTATCAACTAGATCCTTAATTTTACCTGTGAATTTAAAAAAGATGTAAATCATTGCATATTTGGAAAGCGTCTGTGATAAAGCACTACTGTAGTGAGACCTCCAAAGATCTTTATTTAATACAAGAGTATCTCCAAACCTGAAACTACATTACAAATATCTTAGAGCTGTTAAAGATCTACCATGTATATGTGTGTGTGTATCTATCTATCTATATATATATGCATATATTCATTTATATATGAGGAGTATAAATGTTCTTCCAAGTTTGGTAAAGAAAAACATCACATACATAGCTCAGTTTTAAATTTGAATGTCATCCTTTATAACAAACCACATGTGTTTACCTATTTCATAACAAATGTTCTTGAAGCAAAAGGGAGAAAGTACATTTTGCAAAATGTACAATTCTGCAAATAATGCTGGAAGTGATATTTTACTTTTTCTCAAAATGCACAGGGTTTCTAAACATTTATTTTCAGTTGTCTAGGAATTCATGAGAATAGAGAAGGCTCAAGACAGGTTTTAGACATTCAACTTTGTTGCATGGCAATAGATGAGAACAGCAATTCTCCTGCCTCTGCTAATATTCAGTGGTGTTCACAACTGAATTAGCAACTGGAATGACTGAGTAATTTAATGATAACATTTACTAAGTGGAATCCTTGCAGATACTCATGCTTAGGGCTGAAATAAAGGACACTTTCTTACCATGAACAATGTGAAATTGAATACTACTGTTCATTTTCTTGTTCTTTTACTCTTCAATCAAAAAGATAGATTTCTTTAGTGTCTCCTTAGTATGTCTAGTCTCTGAGCTTTAACTCAGTCATCTGTAATACTCATATTTTCTCTGAATTCTTGAGTTATATTATGATAGATAGAGAGTAGACAGATCTCCGTATGAGTGTGTGTGTATGAAAGAGAGAGAGAGAAGGAGTGAATGATATTGCATCTTAATAAATCAGGAAACAGTAAAACCCATTAGGTCAGTTTTCCTATGGCTTTATTATCATAGCTGAAGAAGATAGTTTCTGTAAGCAGAGGCTCACGTTTTATCTACTTAATGCCTTTACAATGAAGTCATTTAGGAATAGTCTGTATTGAGGTCACCTTGTCCATTACTTGAAAAGGAAAGTTCTTAGAGTCCAAGAAAAACTACAAAATTTGTGTAAATATTTGATGGCAAAGTCCTAATTTTCAGAAGTAAGAAGATGCTGTGCTGCTGCTAAGTTGCTTCAGTCGTGTCCGACTCTGTGCAACCCCATAGACGGCAGCCCACCAGGCTTCCCCGCCCATGGGATTCTCCAGGTGAGAACACTGGAGTGGGCTGCCATTTCCTTCTCCAATGCTATAGGGACAGGTTACTGGGGAGATTTCTTTCCCTTCAATGCAATCGCGTCAGCACCATCAGCCTGGTTTGCTCAATGACTTAAATAGCCTTTCCTCTCTTTCTGAATATTAAATGTACTAGTGCTACTTAATAAACAACTTTGTGTTCATGGACAATATGAAAGATAGAGAAATATGAACACAGAATTAATTTCTTCTAGGAAAAAATGACTGCATGAGAGAGAGGTCTTCTTCTGCTGGAAGTAACAGCTAATGATGGTATATTTGGGAAGAAATCTTTTCATTTAGCTATAAGTTGAAATAACATGGGATTTGAGACAGGGCATAAATACATAGATGCATAAACAAGATGGTCTTGTAAATTTCAGGGTATTTTATAACCTTTAACATGTTTTCACATAAATATGCCTCACGTGTATGAAAGGGGAAGAGTGAAGTTTACAGAAAACAGAGAAGTAATTAACAGAGCTAGGTCTGGAGTCAATTTTTTAAATTCTTTTGTTGTTGTTGTTCCTGTTCCCGTTTCACCATACACCTTCTTATCTGAGAATGACTAGGATAAAATCCTGATTCAGAATTTCTCTAGGCAACAGAAATAGTATTAGCACAAGAACTTTTTTTAGCACAAGTATTTTTAAAAAAGAAATAATTCCTTTTGATTTCATCACACTACCATTTTTAGGTAAACACACACGAATGCACCCTTTAAAAGTTAAAAAATGAGTTACTACATTTATTCGCTTACCTTGGCATCAGTTACAACATGACTTAAAGGCAGTGACATGTGGCAGAGAAAAATCAATAGCTAGAAATAGTTAGCTATGCCATGACTCTACTTTGAAAGGTCAATCATTTCATTTTTCTCTGGTATTTCATGGACTTTGTCACCCTAAATTAAAAGAAAGAAGAAATCAAAGTGAATCTTAAAGTTTAATATCTGTTTGAGAACTCCTTATTAGAATAGCTATCAGCCTTCAGTGTCTCTTGCTTTGAGGCTATTGTGTCCAATAGCGAGTATCATGTACATTTCACAAGAACTAATTTGTGTTATTTAGGAAGAACAGTTAGATTTATTTGCTCAGCCTTGATTAGATTAGACCTGGCCATATTGGCTGGGTCATTGTGTTTAACTCCTTATACTTAAGTTTTATAACATTAGAATAAAAGGGTGGGCACTGCCCATCAGTGCCTGCTCACAATCAGTTATCCTTAATGTGCCTGAAAGAAACAGAGAGAAATGAAAGGAGACACTTTCTCATTCATGATTCTTTTAAAAACGGTTCTCTCTGTCTTCCCCCTCCCATCCTGATATGGCATGCATGGCTTGTTCTCAGCCTGCTCTGAGACAAGCTGGGGCAGGCCCTGTAATATGATTCAAATTGCAATCTCATGTCTTGCATCCCCCAAACACCTCATCTCCAACGCAACCTGGAACCTTCATTTCGGTCCCCAATTAGACTAATATATCTGCCCAGCTCCGATTGGGGGTGATGGATCGGCTGGGCAGGTTGGGGGAAGACAAGGAGATTTTCTCAGCTCCTCTGCATTCCCATAGGCACGCAGCATTTGACAGATTGGGCAGAGCTGCCACGAAAGAGTCTGACACAGATGGTGTAATTAGAAAACGCGAAGTGCGAGTGTGAAATTTATCTTTGATCAGCACCTCCTTGCCAGATTGTCATCTATGTTAATATGATGATGGCTTCTTGGAGATGGATAGAAGGAAACAGCAGCCTGGAAGAGGAGAGGGAGACTGTTCACTCCATAGAGAAGATTTTCTGTTTACTTCTTTCTGAAACCCAATCAATTTCAACGGGCCAGAATGAAATTGTTCTTATTTAATTCATATGGAAAATGAGCCTAACCTGATTCGCACACTTTATTAAATGTGATCAATATGGTAAAATCTGAGCTTGAGTTAGAAAGGAGACACGTTAATTTTTATGGAGTAATAAATAGCAAAATACAATCTCTAACTGCAGGAGCTGTTAAAGACCATGTTCATCTCCGTTTATCAAGACTCTATGAAAAACATAGAGAAGAAAATCACTGCATTCCATAGCATGAAAACTTCACACATTGCCACCAAAGTTTTACTTCCTACCTTTCCTCCACTCATTCTGCTTCAAAGTAACACATATGATTATTATTCAGTGCAAAGTACACAAGCCTATCTCCTCTCATGTTTTAGATTTTATACTAATTTTCCTATATTTAGCAATTTTCAAAGATTAATAAAATGCATTAGTAGTCAGGACTTGAGGAAATTGCTTCCTTTTGATGTATTTTTCTGAGAAATCAGGATATTTACCATGAGGGGGATCAAGGGTAGCCATAACCCATTTCTTAAGTTCACTATTATCTAAGAATAGTAATCTTTTCTTTGGATGGCTCAAAAGGTTCAGGTTTACAAGCCACCTATGATAGACTACATTTTGCCATAATCTGCTCAAATGTTCACGTTGATGGTGCTAATTTTCAGTAAGGTAAATTAGCATAATTAATGACCAGCCAAATTTGGGGGTAATACAGTATGTAATTAACATTAGAGAGTTCTGTTGTACCACCTGCCCCCACATTTCATTGTTGCAGGGATCGAACTGTACAGGAGGAAATTTTCCCCTTTGCTGCACTGAGCAGAAAGCAGCTTTCTTCATCAGAATAAGCCATTAGCTGTAATGGCATGTAGGTGTAATGGAATGTGCTCGAAACATCTGTGCTGAGAGCAGGGGAGAAATTGCCGCATGCAGTCGTAGGCCTTTGGGGAGCTTGATTAAGGGTTGCTTCAGAGAACTTGAGATCTGGCTTGGGATGCAAAAACACACACACAGACAGAAAAAAAGAGAGAGAGAGAGAGAGACGGGGAGAGAGAGAAAGGAAAATAATGCTAATAGATTTACGGACGTGCTGCAGGGAGAACAAAGGATTTTTAATTTTTTTCTTCCTTTATTGCTCTTATATTGCATCTGTTCTCTGTTGGGCTTTCACTTATTGAAGTGATCTGGAAAAATGAAGCTCTAAATGCAGTTTAAAGGAAAGATCATAGCTGTAGAAATAAAATAGCTTGATTTTTTTGGTACCTTTTGGTTAGCTAATGGAAAGTTTCTCACAACATGTAAAGAAAAATTCTAAATATTATTTATGCTAAGTGTTATCTTAAAATTCATCTCAGAAAATGAAATCAAAGTCCAGGTTTATAGCTAGAAATAAATTTTTTGTTTTTCCTCAGTCAACACACAGCAGTTCTTGTACTGTATCTGCTAACTGACTGATTCATTTTGAACTGCTTAATTCAGTGCTTAAAAGGAATGCCCTGGACTCATTTTTAAACTCATCTTTTCCACAAAATTTTCATAAAGGTATATGATAGATAATAACATTGTAACTTCTGAGGACAGTGGGGAATTTTTTAGTCTTTTTTTTTTTTTTTTAAAAATCCTCATTGAGCACTTGCTATGTGAAAAACACAGTTTCTTTACCCAGTGTTTGCTCACTATTGCTGGAAATATCACAAATTACATTTGGCAATGAGCATGGTCAATTGCAACACCTCAGCCATCTCCTTATTCCGTGCTAACTGCTGAAACTGAATCCAGCATGCACTGATGCACATTGATTGATAAACAACTCATCTAAATGCATCAATTCTGATGAGCTCTGACCATTTTAGAAGTGTTTAAAAAAAAAAAAAAAAAAAACCTGTCTTTTAACCAGAGCCTTCATGGTAAAGATAAGCCAAAAGAGAGTTATATTTAAGTAATGAGCAAGAAAAGGGTTAAACATCTGTGAAACTAATGCATCTGAAATGGAATTAGTATTCTGCATGGGACAGATGTGAATGCATTGCCTAGAAAATTAGAAACAAACCTGAAAATATTGGGTGATTTTATGATTAGGTAAATCTTATACTTTCTAATTATAAATGACAATGAAGCACTCTATTGGCTGGAATCTATCTTCCTTATGAAATAAGAAGCTTGCTGAGCTGGTGCCAAAAATTCCTTACACTGAAGTTTAAAATATGTAGGGAGGCAAGAATGTAATAAAAATTCAAAAGGTAATAATATTATGGTGACTGGCATTGTTTACAATGTACAGCACCTGCTGTTTGGGAAAAAAAAAGGAAGAAGAAAAAGTGAAATCATCAAACTGTTCCTAAATGGAAAATCTGGGCTCTCTGCCAATTACACGATGTGCTTCAGGTGCACTGTAAATAGGAACAATAAAAGGTGCAGAGGAAAGAATATGAAATGTTAAATCTCAAATACACGAGAATATTAATATGATGCTTCTTGAAAGAAAATCTTGGGACTCTTCCAGGGTTCTCCTGTGGAAGGAGAGGGTTTAAAATTTTACACAGCATATGTAAAGTTCTAAAACTTTTAATTGCCTGTATCTTAAAAAGAATATATATGAATGCAAAACCATTTGCTTCAGCAGCAACGCCTTTAGTTGTTTCAGGCAGAAAGGTCCATCTAGACCTGCTAACATGAATTGCATTTCTTCCAACCTCTCCTTATGACTTTGTGGGTATGTGTGTGTGTGTGCATGTTTTGAGGTTGACAGTGTGAAGGATTAAATCCTAAGAGCAAGAAGAGAGGGAAAAGTAGCTTCTGTTGCTTATTGTTGAATGCTAACTTTCTGCATCAAAATTAGCATTATGAGCCACTGCAAAATATCAGACACAAGTGGGGGTGAGATGTTGCATTTCTATCTTCTCACTATGAAACACCTAATAATGGATTCCTCCAGAATTAGACACCTATTTTTACCAGCTAACAACTCACACATGCCAAATTTCCCTTTGTAGTTCAAACGTTTTTCCTTTCTCAATCAGGTATTTTAAAATCAAGTCACCTTTGGAATATCTATTACATTTTCAAATGCCAATCTTTCATGAATCTAACTGAAACAACATCTTAATGTATATATTTTAAAATAATGTCTAAGGTGACACAGTTGTTTTACAGTGATAACTGGAAACTAATCTTCAAGAATAGAACACCTTTCAAATATTCAATATTTTAGGGAGTAGAAGTAAAATGAGTTTAGTTGTGTTTCTTAGACACTGAAAATTGTGGAAAACTAAGCGGTTGCAGAATATCTGAAATGAGTTTTGTTCCTTTCAAGTGGGGAAATAAATGAAACCGTGGGAGACCTCCTAAATGTCCCTAGCAGAGGTAACATTAAATCAAAGAGATGTGTCCTCCAATGAGTCAAAATATGTAAGAACAATCTCTGCCTTTGTACACCAATTCTACATGGAAACATATTTACCATTCACCATTTACTGGGTCATCCTAAGGAATTTACTTGAGCTCAGTTTCTCATTTTTAAAAGTTAAAAGAGTAGCTAACTTGTATGATTTTTATGAAGATTAAATGAGATAAGTAAAACACCTAGTCTAGTAACTAACACATAGTAAGGATTTTGTTAGGTTAGCTAGTGTTATTACTATTATTATTTCTTAAGTTTTCTGAGTTTTCTGTGTCAACAGCTGTCAAGAGGTAAGATAGAGCAATTGCAGTTGGCACTGTTTCAAAGATCCCCAGCAATGGACTATTATGAAGAAATAGAGCTCAACTCCACTGATAGTTCCTTGCAGACTATGAATCAGAATTGTTAAGAAGGTGAAGGAGCTACCAAAATAGGAAATTCACATACCGACCAGGAAAATCCAGAAGTAACCAGTGTAATACAGTAGAAAAATTAGAAGATTAGAAACATTATAAGGATTGCTGATTCTATTTCTTACTATCTACTGACCTTTGGGTAGGTGATTTATCTTCTTTTAGCCTCAATATTTCAACTGTAAGATGGGGGTGTTGATACTTACCTCACTGTGAGAACTAAATAGCAAAATGGCTGGTAAGTTGCTTGAAAAAATATGCATATAAATATTCATTCCTATACTATAAATTGTCTGTGACCTCACCTCCTTTTCTAAATCTATTTTCCCAAATTTACATGCATATATTATATGTACAAATATGTATATGAAAGCACTTTTAATAAGGGATCTTGAGCTCTTCTGATGAAAAACAATCAGGAAATTTATTTCTAAATAGTTACATGATTAAGTTTCAAATATCAGTCTTTCCCCATGTTTTTGATTCTACAATATGCAAAAAGTACAATAACTCCACATAAGTCATCATGTGAATATGTTAATATGAGTTGCCAAATTAGTTCTTCCAAATTTGGAATTAGTAAAACAGCAAAAACATATTTTCAAGATAGCAATATTTTATAAAATATACAGGAATGACCATGGTATTAAACTCATCACTATAAACTTCCAAGGGGGTACATATTTTGAGTCAAGCTTTTAGTATTGTCAAACCATTTAAACAAGTTGTGGGCTTTAAATACCACCTAAAATTTGGTAGAGAGACTGACTGAGCATCTGGCATCTTATGCCTCAATTATTAAAACTATATTCTTATTAGCTTCCATTCCCTTCTCCAAATACCTTCAAAATCATCCTTGGAGGACAGTGATGCTTTAATTGTCCTTCCTTTTAAATTATCTTCTCACTTAAATTTTGAAAATCACCTCATAAATCATAATCATGGAGAATGCATACAGTTAAATATTTCTTTATTAATACGATGAATATTTTGACTAGACTGTTCTACAGATATTAGCCCATTTACATTAGAGGAACTTACTGAAATTATCCTCAATGTATGATATTGCTTTCTGAGTACAAAGCATAAGTTCTAAAGAGGTAGTAATAGCATTCAACACTTTGAGTGAATATCCTCTCATATTGATGGTAATGATGATGATTACTTAGATGATGGCACTAAACACGTGCCATGTGCAAAGTAGAAACAAACATCCAATGAATGAGTCATGAATTCTGCCTGTGGTCAAAAGAAAGGAGCACTCTCAACCCTGCAGCCTGGACCTATCCCTAAGGGTTGATACCGTTTCTGTTGGCTGCTGCTGCTGCTGCTGCTGCTAAGTTGCTTCAGTCGTGTCCGACTCTGTGCAACCCCATAGATGGCAGCCCACCAGGCTCCCCCATCCCTGGGATTCACCAGGCAAGAACACTGGACTGGGTTGCCATTTCCTTCTCCAATACATGAAAGTGAAACATGAAAGTGAAGTCGCGTAGTCGTGTCCAACTCTTCTCAACCCCATGGACTGCAGCCTACCAGCTCCTCCGTCCATGGGATTTTCCAGGCAAGAGTACTGGAGTGGGATGCCTTCTCCAGTTTCTGTTGGACCACCTTACTAATGACATCAGAATAAAGATTTTCAGAATTATGAACAATCGTTAACTATTTATACCAATAATTATTGCAGTCACAATAAGAACCAAGGGATGTTTCTTTGGATAATAAAGGCATATTTGAGCCCATTTCCACTGAAAGACATTTGACACATTTTCTACATATGAGAAATAATACATATTTGCATTCATTTTTTAAAATGATTTTCAGTTAAGAGTTAAACTCTTTCAAGATTCTCTTCATTATTTATGGCAGTTTCCCCAGGATTTTGTGAATATAGAAATTTGAAAAAATGATAGTTATTGTTCAGTCGCCCAGGTATGTCCAAATCTTCCCGACCCCATGGACAGCAGCAAGCCAGTCTTCCCCATCACTCACCATCTCCGGGAGTTTGCCCAAGTTCGTGTCCATTGTATCACTAATGTCATCCAGACATCTCTTCCTCTGACGCCTTCTTATCCCTCTGCCCTCTATCTTTTCCAGCATCAGGGTCTTTTCCAATGAGTTGGTTGTGCACATCAGGTGACCAAAACATTGGAGCTTCAGCTTCAGTATCAGTCCTTCAAATGAGCATTCAGGGTTGATTTGCTTTAAGATTGACTGGTTTGATCTCATTGCTCTCCAAAGGACTCTCAAGAGTCTTATCCAGCACCACAATTCGAGGGCATCAATTCTTCAGCTCTCTGCCTTCTTTGAGGTCCAGCTCTCACAACCGTACATGACCACTGGAAAGACCATAGCCTTGACTATACAGACCTTTGCCAGCAAAGTGATGTCTTTGCTTTTCAACACTCTGTCTAGGTTTGTCAGATGTTAGCTAATTTTAATTCCTTGCCAGATGCTTAAAGAAACGACACAATCTACTACTTTTAAAAATCTCTTGTGCAGGATGGGAAACACATGTACACCCGTGGTTGATTCATGTCAGTGTATGGCAAGAACCACTACAATATTGTAAAGTAATTAGCCTCCAATTAAAGTAAATAAATAAATTAAAAAGTAAAACCTCTGTGGTGCAGTATTAGAACTTTGGGACTCAAATCACATACTTACAAAAATAGCAAATCTGCTTAAGCAAATAAGGAAATTTTCTGGATCATTGGTGGAAAATCCCTGAGGCATTGTTGACTTCAGGTTTGACTTGGTCCAAGGTCTCATACAATAAGTAGGGTGCAGGTTCTCTATCTCACCATTTTTATCTCCATGTTGGCTTAATGCTCAAATTTCACATAAGTTCCTGCTGACAACTCCAGGATTAAATCTCCCCAATTCAAATCCGATGGAAAAGCAAAAAGTCTTCCTGTGTATCCATTATAAATCCTGGATTTAGCCCTGACTGATTTTCTTGGTTTTTGCCCCATAGTTTGGTTGATTTAGTCACTAAGTTTTGTCCAACCTTTTGTGAACCCAAGGTCTATAGCCTACAAATCTCCTCTGTCCTTGGGACTTCCCAGGCAAGAATATGAGAATGGATTGCCATTTCAATGAGCCAACTCATAGGAAAAGATCCTGATGCTTGGAAAGATTGGAGGCAAAAGGAGAAGAGGGTGGCAGAGGATGAGATGGTTAGATAGTATCATCAGCTCAATGGACAAGAATTTGAGCAACTAAATGGACATGAATTTGAGCAAAATCCAGGAGACAAAGGAGCCTGGTGTACTGCAGCGCGTGGGGTGGCAGAGTTGGACATGACTTAGCCACTGAACAACAACAGATTTAAATGAGGTATTTATCTTTCAATAATAGTTTATCATATGGGCTATAATAGGGGAATAAACAAGGGAGAGTGATGTGGACAACAATTTCATATAAAGCTTATAGTGTAAGAAATGCTTTGTGTGAGGAGGCTGTGAAACTCGATCAGACTCCATCATAGGTTGTGTGGAGTTTTACCAAGTTACAGCAATGATGAAGGTATAGGCGTTGATTGTATGGTTATCAAAATGCCTACAAAAATTGTGTCAGTCACCTATATTTATTCATTCCTTCTGGGAAATCTTTTCTGTGCTCATCGCGTATCCCTTAATCAGGTCATCTAGAGTATGGGTGGTCTTGAATGCCTTACTAAGGACCTTGGCTCTTCTCAGCAAGCAAAAAGGGACTTGAAAGAATTTAAAGAGGATCAAAATATAATCTGACTCTGAATTGCTGCGGAAAAACAGCAAAGTAAACCATAAATAAGAGAGAGTGAAGGGGAGGGATGTAAGGAAGGAGGAAGAAACAATATTTCAAAAGAGGTGGTAAGAAGAGGAAAGTAAGAACTAGAATAATCACTGAACAAACAATGATTTCATATGTTTATCTTATTTTTCCTTTTCCACTCTGTTATCGATTCTATCACCAGAGAATTACATATTCTTTTAAATATATAAATATATACATATGATTGTATATAATAAATGTTTAAATTGCCCCTCCATCACTCTGCAAGGTTCTCGGTAGTATTATGGCATGTAATCCAGACTATACACACAAATTCCTTCTTTCCTTTCCTTCCTTCCTTTCTTTCTTTCTTCTTTTCTTTTCTCTTTCCTTCAACAAAAATTTTACTATCATCTATATATTATTTCATAACTAGCTTTTTGCTTTCAATGACATATCCTGAACAAGCTTCTAAGCCAGTCCATCTGTACAAGATATAACTAAGTTTTTTTCCTGAAGGCTATATAGAATGTATCTTGGTTTTACTTTAATGTATTTAATCATTTTCTTATGATGGTTGTTAGATGGATGTCTAAATGGTCTCTTTTTTTTTTTAAGAAAATGCTGCAATATGTACATGCTGTACATGTTCTTTCCCTAATCATGTGAGGATTTCTATGGAATAGATTCCAAGAAGCAAAATGTTGGATTGAAGGAGGTACAGATTGGAAAGACACTGCCAAAATGCCTTTCAAATTTTATACCAATTTATAGCCCCAGCAATGGTGTTTAAGACTGCCTGTTTCTATACAATGTTGAGAATCTCATATTTGTCTAGTCTCTTAAATTTTTGCCAATATTATAAAATTAACTTTTGATTTACATTTCCCTGATCATCTCATTTAATCCTCACCATAGTCATTTGAAGTATGTATTATCATTTCCCTCAACTTGCAAATTTGGAGACAAGATTCAAAGAAGCCTTTTTTTTTTTTTTTTTTAAACTGTGCTGGGTCTTCGTTGCCTGCAGACTTTTCTCTAGTTGTGACAACCAGGGACTATTCTCCAAATGTGGTGCATGGGCTTCTGACTGCCGGTGGCCTCTCTTGTTGCAGAGCAGGGTCTCCAGGGCACGCAGGCTTTGGTAGTTGGGGCACATGGACTCAGTAGTTGCAGCTCTCAGGCTCTAGACTGCAAGCTCAAGAGTTGGGGGGCACAGGCTTAGTTGCTCTGGGGCAATGCAACATCTTTCTGGATCAGGGATCTAACCCGTGTCTCCTGCATTGGCAGGCAGTCAAAGAAGCTTTTATTTTGGTTCAGGTCATTTGTTTTTACAACTTCTAGTGCTTAAAGGTTGTGGAAACTACCACCCCAAATACATCTGCAATTGACATATTATTCTAAATATTATATTTGGGTCTTGTTCACAAGTATGGATAACTTGTGAGGCAAATCAAGACAATCCTCTTATGAGCCTAGGAGGAGAAAAGCCAGCTGCTGACTTTTACCTCCCTCACAGGAGGCTTCTGAATACTGATGAGAGGTCATCACTAATATTTTCATATTTTTAGTAATTTGCAAAGTAATACCAATTAGAATAGATGTGTCAAGTGAACAGGTTAGATTAAAACACAGCTAAAGGACTCAGGATCTCCTAAGGAAATTGATATACACCTTGTGTAATTCCTGGGGTCCAGATTAAAAGAACAAGTGGTTTTCTCAGGCATGGCACCTGCCCATGTTCCCAGATGTCATAACCAGGCCCCATAGGTATACCTTAATTGCCAATTAAAACACATGCCACCTTTAGATAAGTGTGATAATAAGCCTTTTAAAAATTTCTATTGCAGAGATTCCATTTTGACTACAGTTAGTAGTTACTAAAAACTGTTTTTGGATTTTGAGTTAATTCCTTCTTGAGTAGCAGGTATTGCCCATTTCCTAAATGTGACCACATTCTAGCCATTAAATGATTAGGCACATCAGATATCTGACACTATACCTATCACATATAAGACAGTCGATATACAACAGTTCATCTTCTATTTGCCTTGCCTTTTCTCTTTCTAGAAAGTGAGCACAAAATCAAATGGAACTTGATTTTTTTCCTATTTTAACTAGCTATGTTTCCAATGATCCATCCTGTCCACATATGTTTTAGGTCAGTTTGGTAGAACAGCATTCTAAATTTTTAAATTCCACTTTCCAACATTACTACAAAAATAATATCTGAATTCCAAGACTCGCATCAAGTTTATTTTTTCTGATAAAGACATTTATTATACATTCTAAAAATAATTCCTATTCATTGGACTAAATAAGGAAAATGTAGTTTGGAGAAGAATGTAGGGCTGTATATGTGTGGCTATATCCTTCCGCTCTTCACCTAAACCAATCACAACATTGTTAATTGGCTATAATCCAATACAAAATAAGAAGTTCAAAAGAAAGGAAAGGAAAATGTAGACTTTAATAGAACACAATAAAACCTTTACATAGCACCACTATACAAAGGAAACTGCTGGGCGCATTATACAGTGTATCATAGCTATTATTTTCTAAACAAGAACCCAACCACCACTATTTGCTTCTTTCATTATATTTTTCCATGCCTATAAAATTATTATATTGTTTAATTTAACATTTTTCTAATCTTTTATTGAAGTACATTTGTACATATTTTTTATATTAAAAGCTAAGATTGCAGCCATGAAATTAAAAGACGCTTACTCCTGGGAAGAAAAGTTATGTCCAACCTAGATAGCATTTTCAAAAGTAGAGACATTACTTTGCCGACTAAGGTCCGTCTAGTCAAGGCTATGGTTTTTCCTGTGGTCATGTATGGATGTGAGAGTTGGACTGTGAAGAAGGCTGAGCGCCAAAGAATTGATGCTTTTGAACTGTGGTGTTGGAGAAGACTCTTGAGAGTCCCTTGGACTGCAAGGAGATCCAACCAGTCCATTCTGAAGGAGATCAGCCCTGGGATTTCTTTGGAAGGAATGAGCAAAGAGTCAGACATGACTGAGCGACTGAACTGAACTGAACTGAACTGTTGCTTTAAAATTCTTACTCTGACATCATAATGGATAGAAGTAGGAACCAACCTGACAGCAGAGAGACCGGTAATGAAGGTGAGAAATGTCAGCCCATTTTTCTCTCCATTTTCTTTGGCCACATATTCCAGTCTACTAGTTCTCCCTCTAGCTGAATTCGCTGTTAAATCTACGGATTCAGTCCCTTACACAGCAAGGAGGTCAAAGTCAATCTTACAGGAAATCAACTCTGAATATTCGTTAGAAGAACTGAGGCTGAAGCTCCAGTACTCCGACCACCGGATGTGAAATGTTGACTCACTGGAAAAAAGACCCCGATGCTGGCAAGGAGTGAGGGCAGGAGGAAAAGAGGGTGACAGAGGATGAGATAGTTGGATGGCATTACTAACTCAACGGACATGAGTGTGAGCAAGCTCCAGGAGACAGTGAAGGTCAGGGAAGCCTGACATGCTGCAGTCTATGGGGTCACAAAGAGCTGGAGATGACTGAGTGACTGACAGCAACAACAAAACTACCGACTCAATACTTAATTTTAAGTACTTTATTTTTTAGTTTTTTTTTTTCTTTTCTTAGTAGTTTATTCATTCTCTATTGAAGTTCTTAGTCGTTTCTTATATCTTTGAACATAACAAAAGCTATTTTAAAGTGTGTCTCATACCCAAGTGTCTGGAACTCTTGCAAATCTTTTTGTATTGTCTGTTTTCCCTTACTGATTTTCATTCTTTTATCATTTCTCTTTATGTCTCTGGTTACTTTTTATTGATGATTGAAATTGTATTCACAAAATCGTTCATAGAAATTATTTGCAGCCTAGGATAATATCATCTTTCTCTAGATTAAATTTATGTTTGAGTCTACAGAGCACTTAGGGGCATTAACAATGACCTCAATTCAATTTCAGTGAAATAGATGACAACTCGGAATTGCTGTCTTTTCCATTTCACACTTAATCCTGTTGTGCAGTCTTCAAAACTCCAACACAAAATCAAGGTGATTCTCTCTGTTTTTCTGATTCACAGACTTGCTGAGTTTTTATTCTACCTCTAAACTTTCAACTGGCTTCTTGGATATGAGCAAATGTACCAGAAAACTGGCCCCAAACATGAAGCTCATTCTCTATACCTTTGTCTTAGTTAATTCTTCACTATCTTGTGACCTCTTCAAAAATGTAGTTTAGCAGAAAGAATCCATAAGTAAATAAGACAAATTCAAGTATTAAAATATACAGAAGTAAAATAATATAGAGAATTATTGAATTAGGGCAGGAAAATATTTAGTCTGGGTTGATCAGGAAATTATCTTCGTGGAGCTGGCATTTGATTTGAGATCAGAATGATGATACAGAAACAGTCATTTGAAAATCTAAGCGAAGAACATTTTAAAAAGATATAGGACAAAAGCAGAAATATAGACCAATGGAACAAGATAAGAAGCCCAGAGATAAACCCACAGACCCATGGGTACCTTATTTTTGATAAGAGAGGCAAGAATATACAATGGGGCAAAGATAGCCTCTTCAATAAGTGGTGCTGGGAAAACAGCTACACACAAAAGAATGAAATTAGTACACTTCCTAATGTAAGGAATCAAAGATAAACTCAAAACTGATCAAAGACTTAAATATAAGATCAGAGACTATAAAACATTTAGAGGAAAACAGGCAGAACACTTGGAAGACATAAATCAAAGCAAGATCCTCTATGACCCACCTCCTAGAATACTGGAAATAAAAACAAAAATAAGATAGTGAAACCTAATTAAACTTAAAAGCTTTTGCACAGCAAAGGAAACTACAAACAAGGTGAAAAGACAGCCCTCCAAATGGGAGAAAATAATAGAAAAGGGAACAACTGACAAAGAATTAATTTCCAAAATATACAAAGAGCTCATACAACTCAATACCAGCGAAATGAACAACCCAATCAAAAAGTGGGGAAAAGACCTAAACAGACATTTCTCCAAAGAAGGCATACTGATGGCTAACACGTGAAAAGATGCTCAATGTCGCTCATTATTAGAGCAATGCAAATCAAAACTACAATGAGATACCACCTCACATCAGTCAGAATGGTCATCATCAAAATGTCTACAAACAATTAATGCTGGAGAGGGTGTGGAGAAAAGGGAACTCTCTTGCATTGCTGGTGGGAATGTAAATTGATATAGCCACTATGGAAGATGGCTCAAAAAACTAGGAGTAAGCCAAAATCTGACCCAGCAATCCACTACTAGGCATATACCCCAAGGAAACCAAAATTGAAAAAGACACATATACCCGAATTTTCTTTGCAGCACTGTTTGCAATAGCTAGAACATGGAAGCAATCTAGATGTCCATTGACAGATGAATGGACAAAGAAGCTATAGTACATATATACAATGGAATACTACTCAGCCATAAAGAGGAACACATTTGAGTCAGTTCTAATGAGGTGGACAAACCTAGAGCTTATTATACAGAATGAAGTAAGTCAGAAAGAAAAGGATAAATATCATACACTAATGCATATATATGGAATCTAGAAGGATGGCACTGATAAATTTATATGCAGGGCAGTGATGGAGAAACAGACATAGAGAACAGACTTATGGACCCTGGGGAAGGGGAGGTGTGACAGGGTGAGCTGTATGGAGAGAGTAACATGGAAACTTACAATGCTGCTGCTGCTGCTGCTAAGTTGCTTCAGTCGTGTCTGACCCTGTGCGACCCCATAGACGGCAGCCCATATGTAAAATAGATTAAAGAGAGAAAGAGAGAGAGAGAGAGAGAAATGAGGATGAGCTTGGCCTGTGTGAGACACAGACAGAGGCTGCAAAGCGAAGGACCATGGGGAGAGCAAAGGGAAGCAGCCTTGTAGAGGTAGAAATGGTCCAGGCCAAGCAAACTAGGAATTGAGGTTCATGTATTCTGGTTTCTGTTGAGGAAATCACTGGTCGATACTCAGCTAGAGATATATAAGTAAATATATCCCTTTATAAGTAAATAAGTGAATAACAAAGCTAATGCAGATGAGGCCAAGCAATGTCTTATGTGCTTCACATGTATTTATATATCTAATCCTTTCAGTTATTTTGCAAAGCTGGTACACATATCATTATGCCCACTTTACAGAAGAAACAGGAGCAAGATCTGGACAGTTTGCCCAAGGTCACCCAGCTAGTGAACTGACGTCTGCCTGCTGCTATTGTTGTTCTTTTGCTTCATCATGCTCATTCCCTTATTTTGTTAATAGCACCCCAGTCTTCTGAGAAATCACTCCTTCCCATCTCTTAGTCTATGTGGTTCCTATGGGGCCAACTTTGCTCACAGCTCCAGGGGAGGCTGTGGGACTCAAGCCCAGCCAATCAGCCAATCAGACTAGAAGTAATGGTCCAGGATGAGCCAATCAGAAGCAAGGACACTGCTGAGGCGTTGGAGGTCTGCTGTCCTGGCTGTCACCATGACGTGAGATGTGTCCAAGTATGATGTCAGCAAACAGGGAGTGAAACTAATGAAACTTCATTCCAGACCCCATGTTCCAGACCCCAGACCCTCAAGACCCCTACTACCTGGGACCTTGTACTGCTTCAGCTCTGCAAGTATTAATACCTTAGCCATTCAATTTCTTATTTCACTAGGCCAATTTGAGTTACATTTTTCTATTACTTGCAAATGAAAAGGACTTAAAAGTGCTTATTATAGTAGAGCCTGAAGTCAGGCAGGTTGATTCCTCCAGTTCCGTTCTTCTTTCTCAAGATTGCTTTGGCTATTCGAGGTTTTCTGTATTTCCATACAAATCTTGAAATTATTTGTTCTAGTTCTGTGAAAAATACTGCTGGTAGCTTGATAGGGATTGCATTGAATCTATAGATTGCTTTGGGTAGTATACTCATTTTCACTATATTGATTCTTCCGATCCATGAACACAGTATATTTCTCCATCTATTAGTGTCCTCTTTGATTTCTTTCATCAGTGTTTTATAGTTTTCCATATATAGGTCTTTAGTTTCTTTAGGTAGATATATACCTAAGTATTTTATTCTTTTCGTTGCAATGGTGAATGGAATTGTTTCCTTAATTTCTTTTTCTACTTTCTCATTATTAGTGTATAGGAATGCAAGGGATTTCTGTATGTTGATTTTATATCCTGCAACTTTACTATATTCGTTGATTAGCTCTAGTAATTTTCTGGTGGAGTCTTTAGGATTTTCTATGTAGAGGATCATGTCATCTGCAAACAGTGAGAGTTTTACTTCTTCTTTTCCCATTTGGATTCCTTTTATTTCTTTTTCTTCCCTGATTGCTGTGGCCAAAACTTCCAGAACTATGTTGAATAGTAGTGGTGAAAGTGGGCACCCTTGTCTTATTCCTGACTTTAGGGGAAATGCTTTCAGTTTTTCACCATTGAGGATAATGTTTGCTGTGAGTCTTATAATTTTCTGTATACAGGCCTTTTGTCTCCTTAGGTAGTTTTATTCCTAGATATTTCACTCTTTTAGTTGCAATGGTGAATGGGATTGACTCCTTAATTTCTCTTTCTGATTTTTCATTGTTAGTGTATAGAAATGCAAGTGATTTCTGTGTATTGATTTTGTATCCCACGACTTTGCTAAATACACTGATTAGCTCTAGTAATTTTCTAATAGTTTCTTTTGGGTTTTCTATGTATAGTTATCATGTCATCTGAAAACAGTGAGAGTTTTACTTCTTTTCCCATTTGGATTCCTTTTATTTCTTTTTCTGCCCTGATTGCTGTGGCCAAAACTTCCAGAACTATGCTGAATAGTAGCGGTGAAAGTGGGCACCCTTGTCTTGTTCCTGACTTTAGGGGAAATGCTTTCAATTTTTCACCATTGAGGATAATGTTTGCTGCGGGTTTGTCATATATAGCTTTTATTATGTTGAGGTATAAGGCCACCATCACCCTAATACCAAAACCTGACAAAGATGTCACCAAAAAAGAAAACTACAGGCCAATATCACTGATGAACATAGATGCAAAAATCCTTAACAAAATTCTAGCAATCAGAATCCAACAACACATTAAAAAGATCATATACCATGACCAAGTGGGCTTTATCCCAGGGATGCAAGGATTCTTCAATATCCACATATCAATCAATGTAATTCACCACATTAACAAATTGAAAAATAAAAGTCATATGATTATCTCAATAGATGCAGAGAAGGCCTTTGACAAAATTCAACATCCATTTATGATAAAAACTCTCCAAAAAGTAGGAATAGAAGGAACATACCTCAACATAATAAAAGCTATCTATGACAAACCCACAGCAAACATTATCCTCAATGCTGATCTCCTTTAGAATGGGCTGGTTGGATCTCCCTGCAGTCCAAGGGACTCTCAAGAGTCTTCTCCAACACCACAGTTCAAAAGCATCAATTCTTCAGTGCTCAGCTTTCTTCACAGTCCAACTCTCACATCCATCATGACCACTGGAAAGACCATAGCTTTGACTAGATGGACCTTTGCTGGCAAAGTAATGTCTCTGCTTTTGAATATGCTATCTAGGTTGGTCATAACTTTCCTTCCAAGGAGTAAGCGTCTTTTAATTTCATGGCTGCAGTCACCATCTGCATTGATTTTGGAGCCCCCAAAAATAAAGTCTGACACTGTTTCCACTGTTTCCCCATCTATTTCCTATGAAGTGATGGGACCAGATGCCATGATCTTAGTTTTCTGAATGTTGAGCACTTAACAATTTAGTCCTGAATTCACCCTAGTGAGGAACTTCTAAAGGACAAGTGTTAAAGTATATTATTCTCTTTTAACTTGTATTGATGCTTTCCAGTGCTCTGGAAGTCTTTCATGTGGGTCTGATGCCCAGGGCACATCTTTATTGTTGCATGTATTTTGTTCTAGCTAGTTATCTATTGATGTAACTGTCTCATTCAAGTCTAGGCTCTTTAGAAGAGAGACTACATTTTATTCATCTCTGCATCCTCAAAATTTCTGTATCCAGCACGATTTCTGACTCATAATAGTTTCTCAAAATATGTTTGTTTGATGGATAAAATAAATTTTATTTACTTTATCCATTTTGCAAATCTAGCACTTTGACCAACTAAAATATCTTAGTGAATTAGACCTGGAGAAGGAAATGGCAACCCACACCAGTATTCTTGACTGGAAAATTCCATTTACCGTGGAGCCTGGCAGGCTATAATCTATGGGGACACAACAGTTGGACATGACCGAGCAACTGAGCACACACACACAGTGAATTGGAAGAACATACCATTTATGTGACTTTCTAAAATGCAAATGGAATCACATTTTCCTTGCTGAAAAATCCTTTCTTGTTCAGTTATTTGCTTAATCTACTGCCTGTTTTCATTCATTTACCATCATAACACAAATAATGATGGTTCTTTTCATTTTGTCTTCAGCCTATACTAAACATTTTCCAGTTTTTTTTCACTTGATGGTCATATTTCCCATATTCCTGGGATTTAACCCACAGAAAACAGTAAAAAATATATAACTAAATGAAGACTTATAAGCAATAAGGATTATTCTCTCATTTTATGCATAAGTATGGTGAATTAAAGTGCAATTAAGTTATGTGCCCAAGCCCTCACAGTTTAGTCAATAGCAAAAGGAAAAAAAGAAAATCCAAATCACTTTTCTTCCCTTTTCTGGATGGAAACTTTTTTTTTTTTTCAAACTCAGGCAAAATAGGATGTTCCCAAGAAAATCTTTCCTTACCACCCCAAGCTCCCACTCCTACCACTCCACCCAACAAAATGAATAATCCACTTATAAATGTGACTTACTTTTCAATCTTAAAAGATTGCACTTAGCAGACTATGCTGTTTAGTCACTAAGTCGTGTCCGACTCTTTTGTGACGCCCTGGATTGTAGCCCGTCAAGCTCTTCTGTCCAGGGGATTTCCCAGGCAAGAATACTGGAGTGAATTGTCATTTTCTTGTCCAGGGCATCTTCCTGACCTTGGGATTGAACCCACCTCTCCAGTATTGCAGGAGGAGTCTTTACCAATGAGCCATGAGTTTGTCTCCCCTCTTTTCTTGATGGCCCTGGAGTGAGGACTTATGTCATTTTCATTTTAGCAACTTTAATGCTAAGTACATAATTGGTGCTCAATACTGAATTTGCTAAATTCAACTGAAAGGTCAATGCTAGGGCAGTATGTTAAAATAGTAACGTTATACTTCATTGTTATAATCGGACTATTATCTGCCTGCAATGCAGGAGACCCAGGTTCAATTCCTGGGTTGGGAAGATCCTCTGGAGAAAGAAATGGCAACCCACTTCAGTATCTTCGTCTGGAGAATGTCATGGACAGAGGAGACTGGTGGATACAGTCCATGGGATCACGGGAGTCGGGCATGACTTAGAGACTAAACCACCACCACATGTTGACTCTCACCTCAATTCTTTGAGATCTGCCTTTTTTTCTCACCACTCAGTCAAAACTTCCCTCTGGAAAGCCTCCAGGGACCCCCACATCAACAGCTCCCTCCTCCAACTCCCTAACCCATCTATCTTGAAAGTGATCTGTCACTCCCCTCTTCTGTACTTGGGTCTGGCCATACCAGGTTTCTATGTTTTCTGTTTCTCTGTCAGCTTCATCTCTACCCCTCCTCCCTGTTCTCTCTTCCTTCATCCAAAACAGAAAGGTTCAGGTCTGTTGGCTGCCAACTTCCTGTCTGATCTCCTGCTGACACTGTGTGGATGATCACTACCTTCTTTCCTCTCCAGTCCTCCTCCTCAAAGTTGGCCTCACATTTCCACCTGCCAGTCTCTCATGTCTAAGTGACTATCCAGAACCTGAAACTCCTTCAGCTTGTAACAGACTGCCATGGTCCATGCCCCAGCAAAGGCCCTTACCAGTCTCCCCTGGAAAGGTTCCCTCTGTCACCTGTCTGCAGCATCCTTGAACCATTGCCTGTATCACTGACACACTCATCTTCATGCCCAAGGCTCATGCTCATTGCATCACTCCCTGCTTGTATCCTTCCGTGGTTCCCCAAGCTCGGGCACACCAACTAAGAAGCACATCAGAACTGGCCCTGGGAAACAACTGCCCTGATTCACTTTGACACACTCCTGAGTCCATCCAAACTCAAGATATATTTTGCTCCCAGATCACTTTGGTGTATTCTTGCTTTTGTGACTTTATTCTCTTCTTTCCGTTCACCTCCTGAACCTTCTTTCATCATAACTACCTTCAGTCTCTGGGTTCATACAAATGCTTTCTGTTATGAAACCTTCTTCAATTCCCTACTTTGTGCTTTCATAGAACAGTTTTGCACGCAAGGGCTGACATTCATCTCTCTTCACCTTTTATTTTTTTTATATGTTCCTTCAGAAGCAACTCTGTAGCCCATACGGTCCCTGGAAGGGTACTCTGCCCATATAGGAATTGAGGAGTATTAGAGGACTCAGACAATTCTGATCCAGAGACAACTGCCCCAAATAATAATAATTCTGTTGCATTATTTCAGCATTTTAGTGGCATTTCTGATGACAATGCTAGTGCCAGGAATAATATTTTAATTGAAATGTAAAAAAGTAAAATGCAGATGTACAATCAACAGGTTAATTTTCATCTCTATAAGTCTGTCTAAAGTGGCAGAGAAATAAATGGTGGGAACATGGAGAAGTTTTAAGGACAATGAAAACAGTCTGTATGATAGCATAATGATAGATGTTTATCATTATACATTTGCCCAAATCCAAAGAATACACAACACTGGGACTGAACCCTGAGGCATACACTGTGGACATGGATGATTATGGTGTATCAATATAGGCTTATCAGTTGTAACAAATGAACTACTCTGGTGGGGGATGCGAATAATCAGGAGTTTATGCGTCTGTGGAACAAGCGTTATATGGGAAATCTCTGTAATTTTCTTTTAGTCTTGCTGTGAACTGAAAACTGCTCTAAAAATTGTCTCAAAAATATCTGCCCTATCTAGAAAGGTGAGTTGGGTTTGGAGGTGGGAGGAAGGTTCAAGAGGGAGGGGACATATGTATACCTATGGCCGATCTATGTTGATGTACAGCGGAAAGCAATATAGCATTGTAAAGCAATTATCCTCTAACTAAAAATAAATTAAAAGACATTTGGCTTAATCACCAAAATACTTCATTGTCTTTATACTGTTTGAATATTTGACAATCACAACACAAGAGCTCATAATTGCCCAAGTTTCTCCTTTACCAGCCTGTTATGCTGCTATCCTCCTCAGTCAACACACTGGAAATGTATTTATTTTGACTCACTGTTGTTTTTTCCGTATATTTGTTTGTTTTCAACTGAAATATATTTGACATATAACACTGTGTAAATTTAAGGTACACAGCACTAATTTGACACGTTTATATATTAATAGTCTGATGGACATTGTAACGATACTTAGAACCTCTGATTACATAATTTTCTTTACTTTTTACTAATAGAACACCTGAGCTCTAGTCTCTTAAAACGTTTGATGATTATAATGCAACATTGTTGTTTGTATTCAGCATACTGTGCATTAAATCTTTAAAAATTACTTTATTGTTTATTGCAATAAATACCTGTCCTACCTCCTCATCCCCATCCCGTTAAGCACCATTTTACTATTTTTTTTTTACAAGTTTGTCTTTTTTAGATTTCACAATAAGTGATATCATGCAGTGTTTGTCCTTCTCCGCCTTAGTTCACTTAGCATAAAGTCCTCTAGATTTATCCATGTTGCTGCAAATAGCAAAGTATCCTTCTTTATCATTGCTGAATAATATTGTCTGTGTGTGGCGGGGGGAGGGGGGGGAAGCACGTGTGTGTATCCTTACATCCTATTTATCCATTCATCCATTTATGGGCACTTAGGATGATTCCATATTTTGGCTATTGAGAATAACACTGTAATAACCATGGAAGTCCACATATCTCTGATACTATGTTTTTATTTCCTTCAGGTACAGAGGTAAAATTGCTGGGTTATATGGTAGATCTATTCTTTAATTTTTTTTATTAAAATTTTTTCCATATTGTTTTCCATACTGGCTGAATTTATATTCTACCAACAGTTTGTAAGGATTCCCTTTTCTCCACATCCTTGCCAATACTTGTTATTGTCTGTCTTCTTGATGATGGCATTCTGCTAGGTGTAAGATGATACCTCACTGTTGTTTTGGTTTGCAGTTCCCTAATAATTAGCAATGTTGAACATTTTTTTCATGTACCAGTTGGCCGTTTGGATAATCTATTTGGAAAAATTTCTGTCTAGTGCTTCTGCTCATTTTCAGATCAGGCTGGCTTGTTTTCTTTCTTTCTTTCACTCTCTTCTATCTCCCACCCTTCCTTTGCTATTGAACTGTAGGAGCTCTTCATTTATTTTGGATATTAAGCTTTCTGAAACATACTTTGCAAAATTGCTCTCTCACTCTATAGGATGCCTTTAACATTTTGTTGATTGTTTCTTTTGCTGGGCTGAAGTTTTTAAGTTTGATGTAGTCCTATTTATTGATTTTGGCTTTCATCATTTGTGCTCTTGGTGTTATATCCATTTGAGTCAAAATTCATTATGAAATATTCAAATGAGAATCTCTGGCCCAGAGAGGTAATACTGTATACATATTACCTTAAAAAGGACATATTCCTATTCCACTGACTCATACTAAAGCCAGAGTCAGCTGCACAGTGGGGTGTTCAAGGAAGCCAAGAGACAATGTGAGAAAATTGCTACTGTTGGAAAATAGATAGGATAATATCAATAAAATATATTCCCACATCACTGCATTTTTTCCCCTTCAACAAACATTTTGTATGGGGCAAGCCTCATGCGTGTAAATCACTTCAGTGTGTGACCACACAACCCATCACCCACCACCTCATCCTCATTCTTCATGGATCATTCCTTCTAAAAGTTGAAAAAATAAAAGAAGTTTTCCTTAGTTGAGGTCATCAAGATAGGTATTATACAGAAATGTATTATTTGAATTGGACAGATTCCAACAGGGTCAGGAAAGATTTTAACAAGCAAAAATTGCAAGATATCCTAGGATCTATTTCTGTGAGTACATGTTATGAATTCACAGAAATGAGCCTTAGAATGAATGCCTACAAAATGCCTCTGGGAATGTATTATGTATTCTAGATTCCTGAAAAATAAGTGTAACTAAGTCAAAATAAAGTAAGAAAAGGAGACAAAAAGAGGAGGAAAAGGAAAGTAATATCAGTTCAGTTCAGTTGCTCAGTCATGTCCAACTCTTTGCAACCCCATGAACCGCAGCATGCCAGGCCTCCCTGTCCATCACCAACTCCCGGAGTTCACTCAGACTCACGTCCATCGAGTCCGTGATGCCATCCAGCCATCTCATCCTCTGTTGTCCCTTTCTCTTCATGTCCCCAATCCCTCCCAGCATCAGAGTCTTTTCCAATGAGTCAACTCTTCACATGAGGTGGCCAAAGTACTGGAGTTTCAGCTTTAGCATCATTCCTTCCAAAGAAATCCCAGGGTTGATCTCCTTCAGAATGGACTGGTTGGATCTCCTTGCAGTCCAAGGGACTCTCAAGAGTCTTATCCATACATGACCACAGGAAAAACCATAGCCTTGACTAGACAGACCTTAGTCAGCAAAGTAATGTCTCTGCTTTTGAATATGCTGTCTAGGTTGGTCATAACTTTCCTTCCAAGGAGTAAGCGTCTTTTAATTTCATGGCTGCAGTCACCATCTGCAGTGATTTTGGAGCCCCAAAAAATAAAGTCTGACACTGTTTCCACTGTTTCCCCATCTATTTCCCATGAAGTGATGGGACCAGATGCCATGATCTTTGTTTTTTGAATGTTGAGCTTTAGGCCAACTTTTTCACTCTCCACTTTCACTTTCATCAAGAGGCTTTTTAGTTCCTCTTCACTTTCTGCCCTAAGGGTGATGTCATCTGCATATCTGAGGTTATTGATATTTCTCCTGGCAATCTTGATTCCAGCTTGTGTTTATTCCAGTCCAGTGTTTCTCATGATGTACTCTGCATATAAGTTAAATAAGCAGAGTGACAATATACAGCCTTGACTTACTCCTTTTCCTATTTGGAACCAGTCTGTTGTTCCATATCCAGTTATACATTAGTTGAAATAAATATGCTTCTTCAAATTGTTTATCTAAATTAAAGTGTATCATTATCCCCATTTTACTGGTGAAGTGAAATGAAGTGAAGTCGCTCAGTCATGTCCGACTCTTTGCGACCCCGTGAACTGTAGCTCACCAGGGTCCTCCGTCCATGGGATTCTCCAGGCAAGAATACTGGAGTGGGTTGGCATTTCCTTCTCCAGTGGATCTTCCCAACCCAGGGATCAAACCCAGGTCTCCTGCATTGCAGGCAGACGCTTTAACCTCTGAGCCACCAGGGTATACAGGCTTAAAAAGTAGAGACGTGCTCAAAGTCACAGAACTGATCAGTATTGCTTCCTGCTCAGAGAACAACTGTGAACCATGAAAGAACAGCTGGGGTTCTCAGCATTAATTTGCTTTTGCTAATTTTCAGACCCTATGTCATGATCTCAACATATACTGTGTTAGTTGAAATGTGAGTCAAGTGATTTGGAGTTTAAATGCTAATTATACAAATTCTTAGTATAGCCATACTTATAAATTCTTTGGATCTTAGTTTTTCCTAGTGCCTAAAACTACTTTGTTGTTAAAAGGATTACATGAATTAGTTCCTAGATAAGTGTTTGGAAAATAGTAAGAATCCAGTGATTGTTGCCTATCATTAATACTCTTGGGACCAAGATGATGACTTAATTCTCTTATTTTAAACTCCATGTCTGAGTTACCCTCTTGACCCCAGCTAACTTTAGGATCTCCATTTCAAAAATATTAAGCAAAAATACTAATAATGAGGCTACAAATAGTTGCATCTAGGAGTGTGCTTTTAGTTTTTGTTGCTTTGTTGCTCAGTTGTATCCAACTCTTTGGCAGCCCCATGGACTGTAGCCCATCAGGCTCCTCTGTCCATGGGATTTCTCAGGCAAGAATACTTGAGTGGGTTGCCATTATCCAGGGGATCTTCTCAACCCAGAGGTCAAATACATATCGCCTGCACTGGCAGGCGGGATTCTTTACTGCTGAGCCACCAGGGAAGCCTAGGAGTATACTTAAAGACTCATCAAATATTTAATATTAATAAAATAATTAACTGTTATATTGAGACAAATTAGAATGCATTACTCTCTGTCTCTGATATTAATTTTTCTTGTTTTATTCTTTCCTCAAATTTGGGTCAACAGCAAGTGAATGAAGGAATGCTATTAATACCCATTACTTTGAGATGTGTAAATCACTTTAGGATATTTCAACTACATTTATTTTTCTTAAGGTTTCTCTACCATTCTCTAAAGACACTTACAGACAAAATTATATTTTTTACCATTTGATATTACTCAAAATGATAGAACATAAGCAAAACACATATACAATGATAAAGCAAAACAAAAAGACCCCAAATATTGTACATTAATGAATATATGTGGAATCTAGAAAAGTGGTATAGATGATCTTATATTTAAAGCTTTTAAAGATTTTTCAAGATGGCTGGGTGAAATATCAATACTCTCAGATATGCAGATGACAACACCCTCATGGTAGAAAGCAAAGAGGAACGAAAGAGCCTCTTGATGAAAGTTAAAGAGGAGAGTGAAAAAGCTGGCTTAAAACTCAACATTCAAAAAATGAAGATCATGGCATCTGGTCCCATCACTTCACAGCAAATAGATGGGGAAACAATGGAAACAGTGATAGACTTTATTTTCTTGGGCTCCAAAATCACTGCAGATGGTGACTGCAGCCCTGAAATTAAAAGACACTTGCCCCTTGGAAGAAAAGATATGACAAATCTAGGCAGTGTATTAAAAAGCAAAGACATTACTTTGCCAACAAAGATTCATTCAGTCAAAGCTGTGATTTTTCTAGTAGTCATGTATGAATGTGAGAGTTGTACCATAAAGAAGGCTGAGTACCAAAGAATTGATGCTTTTGAAGTGTGGTGTTGGAGAAGACTCTTGAGAGTCCCTTGGACTGCAAGGAGATCCAACCATTCAATCCTAAAGGAAATCAACCCTGAAAATTCATTGGAAGGACTGATGCTGAAGCTGAAGCTCCATTACCTGGGCCACCTGATGCAAAGGACCAACTCATTAGGTGACCTAAATGGGAAGGAAGTCTAAAGAAGAGGGGTAATATGTATAAATATAGCTGATTCACTTTGCTGTACTGCAGAAACAAACAGCTATATTCCAATAAAAATTAAAAAAAAATCCTCCCCCAAACTCAAAAGACATTGAATACAAAAACATGCAAAATAAAACTCCTATTTCTTCTTGAGCTATTGACCAGTAGTTTATTGCCATCGTCAAATAAACACAATGGTAACTATTGGCCCATTTGTTTTTTGTTTTTTTTTTTGGTCAAAATTACAATTTGTCATTTTAACCAGATTATGATGAATGTATGGAACTGATGGATCAGTTGAGACTTTGTATTGACCCAACTGAAGATCATGGCATCTGGTCCCATCACTTCATGGGAAATAGATGGGGAAACAGTGTCAGACTTTATTTTTTGGGGCTCCAAAATCACTGCTGATGGTGACTGCAGCCATGAAATTAGAAGACGCTTACTCCTTAGAAAGCATCACTACGAACAAAGCTAGTGGAGGTGATGGAATTCCAGTTGAGCTGTTTCAAATCCTGAAAGATGATGCTGTGAAAGTGCTGCACTCAATCTGCCAGCAAATTTGGAAAACTCAGCAGTGGCCACAGGACTGGAAAAGGTCAGTTTTCATTCCAATTCCAAAGAAAGGCAATGCCAAAGAATGCTCCAACTACCGCACAATTGCACTCATCTCACATGCTAGTAAAGTAATGCTCAAAATCCTCCAAGCCAGGCTTCAGCAATACGTGAACCGTGAACTCCCTGATGTTCAAGCTGGCTTTAGAAAAGGCAGAGGAACCAGAGATCAAATTGCCAACATCCGCTGGATCATGGAAAAAGCAAGAGAGTTCCAGAAAAACATCTACTTCTGCTTTATCGACTATGCCAAAGCCTTTGACTGTGTGGATCACAATAAACTGTGGAAAATTCTGAAAGAGATGGGAATACCAGACCACCTAACCTGCCTCTTGAGAAATCTGTATGCAGGTCAGGAAGCAACAGTTAGGACTGGACATGGAACAACAGACTGGTTCCAAATAGGAAAAGGAGTGCGTCAAGGCTGTATATTGTCACCAGGATTTCTTTGGAAGGAATGATGCTAAAGCTGAAACTCCAGTACTTTGGCCACCTCATGCGAAGAGTTGACTCATTGGAAAAGACTCTGATGCTGGGAGGGATTGGGGGCAGGAGGAGAACGGGATGACCGAGGATGAGATGGCTGGATGGTATCACTGACTCGATGGATGTGAGTCTGGGTGAACTCCGAGAGATGGTGATGAACAGGGAGGCCTGGCATGCTGCGATTCATGGGGTCGCAAAGAGTCGGACACGACTGAGCGACTGAACTGACTGAACTCTTAAATGTTTAAAAAGAAACTTAAAATTGATATTTTGCTGGATATGGGGAATTAAAAGATCAACTTCACTTAGCACATTTCTGGATATAAATCATATAGGTCCCTCATCTCCATTCTCCTAAGATAAAAAAGGTGAAATGAACTAACATGGAGTAAAACACATATAGTAGGCACTCAAAAATGGTGGCTCTACCATCTCTCTCTCTGTAATAGTTTACAAAGAATATAAGCATACATAATGGTAAGCATGGCAGCATAGTAATTCAAAAGGACACTAATTTGGGTGGTAGGAGTCAGTAGGGCTTTTCTTGGTTCCTGATTTTTTTTTTTTTTTTGAAGTGAGTCCCGATTTTAAAGATTATTTTATTTTTCTCTACTGTAATTAATTTTACAGTCTCTGAGCAAGGCAAGCAGTTTTTTTCACAAATGCATTATACATGTTAAATTTAGATTACAAATAGCATAGATACAACAAAACTAATTATATCATAATCATTCTTCTATATCTTTTGATTTAAAAAAATATACTAATAGAAGGAAAAAATAAGATGTGTATAAGAGACAGAGATAGGTATTATACAGAAATGTATTATTTGAATTGGACAGATTCCAACAGGGTCAGGAAAGATTTTAACAAGCAAAAATTGCAAGATATCCTAGGATCTATTTCTGTGAGTACATGTTATGAATTCACAGAAATGAGCCTTAGAATGAATGCCTACAAAATGCCTCTGGGAATGTATTATGTATTCTAGATTCCTGAAAAATAAGTGTAACTAAGTCAAAATAAAGTAAAGCAGGAACAAAATTAGAAATCTAAAGGAAATAAATATATAAATTAAAAACACATGTCATTGATATTTTTTAAGATGTGTATAAGAGACAGTATCTGAGATCTATGCAACCTGTAAGAATAAAAATACAATAATGTGTATTTTATACATACACTTTATCTATATTATTACATGAATGATATTTTAAATTGGCAGTTAACAATAAAAACTTGAGCTTAAAAATTTACCCTGGGGCTTTTTAAAGGCCCATTCCAACTCAGCTACCCATTTATTTTTCCACTCAATTCACTAAAACATTAAATGTATATTTTGAAGACTTGCTTATGTTTTCAGCAGAAGCATCTGGTATATTATTTTCATTTTGTAAAACAATTCATATAGAAGAGAAAAATATATACCTGTATAAGAAACATCACTGCAAGTATTTGCCTTTTATCAAGTAACTATCTGCTAATGGGACTAGATTTCTGCCTCTTTGAATTGTTTGCCCATCATAGTCACCATGTGGTCCATAAAGGAAACTGATCTCACTGAGCATCATTCAGTGTGGGCACAGTGAAAGGCACATGGGTTTCAGATGATCTGGGTTCAATACCAGGCTCGACAGCTTGAGTACTATACAGCTAATTTCAGTGAAATAGTTTAACATCCACTAGATTTTATGTCCTTCTGTTTCAAGGAGACTGGTGATTGTATGCAGTCTCCTTATCTGATAGGATGAGTTGGTTAACTCATGAATATGAAAGCATTACAGGAGTGTTTCCCAGGTGGCACTAGTGATAAAGAACCCGCCTGCCAATGCAGGAGACCTCAGAGATGTGGGTTCATTCCACCCATGGGTCCAGGAAAAACCCACGTGCCTTGGAGCAGCTAAGCTAGTGTGCTACAACTATTGATCCCACGTGCCTAAGTCTGCTCCGAAACCAGAAAAGCCACCACAGTAAGAAGCCTGTGCACTGCATCTGGAGAAACCTCGCAAGCAGCAATGAAGATCCAGTGCCCCCCCAAATAATAAATTAAATGAATAAAACAAAACAAAACAAAACAAAAGAATTAACTGGGGAACTTCCCCAGGCAAGATTAATAGGCCTAGAAGGCATTCTCATGTACAACTAATTTCCATATTGTAACATACCTGCTTATTTATGCATCTATTTTTCTGGCTAAAATGTGAGTTCTTAAAAATAGAGACTTTTTTTTTTTTCTTTTTTCCTCTTTGTTCTTCAGGCACTCAGGATAAGGCGTACCACCTATGAGGAACATTTCCTGAATATATATTGTTGGTTCTACTCTAAACCACATCTGGGCCAAAAATCTTTACACGGAACCAAGAAGCCGGAAATTGAAAATCATCAAATTAAAACAATAATGACCTGGAATATAGCCACATGACAAAGAACAAAATAATACTGTTCCAAAAGTCAAGCCATCACTCCTTTGTTTCAAAAGGCAATCTCATTATGCCTAAATATTTCAAAGAGATATTATTCATTTATTTATTTTTGGCTGTGCTAGGTCTTCGTTGCAACATGGGCTGTTCTCTAGTTGTGGTGCAAAGGTTTCTCATAGCAATGGTTTCTCTTGTGGAACATGGGCTCTAGGGCCCGCGGGCTTCAGTAAATGTAGCACACACGGACTCACTGGCTGCATCTCCTGGGGAGCTCCAGAGCACAGGCTCAATAGTTGTGGTGCACAGGCTTAGCTGCTCTGCAGAATGTGGGATCTTCCTGAAACAGGGATCGCATAGGTCTGCCTTGGCAGAAGCAGATTCTTTACCACTGAGCCACCAGGGAAGCCCCTCAAAGAGATATTTTGAAAAAACCTACTGCTTCCATTCATTGTAGCTAAATAAAATCACCTAATGATTATTAATGATAATTCTGAGAAGTACTTTATAAACTTTAATTTGAATGATAATATCCATTTTGGTAAAAATGTAAAGGAAAGACTGAAAATAATGTCACATGGGCCACATGGAGGGAAAATATATTTTTGAGTAAAGTGAAGATTGAAGGATCCTGGGAACTAAGCCAAAGCAACTATAGCAACATGTTAACTCTCAAACAATAATTACTTTCCTACTGCTGTTATTACCTGAAACATTATTCTTTTGGGGATTGTTTCAGAATATGTTACCATATTAAGTAAAAGGCAGCTGGGTCACAAATACTAAGAGAAAATTTTAAAAAATATCAATGACATGTGTTTTTAATTTATATATTTATTTCCTTTAGATTTCTAATTTTGTTTCTGTTCTCATCTATTAATAATTTTAAACATATCTATATCCAGATTTTAGAGCAGGAAATGGCAACCCATTCCAGTATTCTTGCCTGAAGAATCCCATGGACAGAGGAGCCTGGCAGGCTACAGTCCAAAGGTTTGCAAGAGCTGGACACAACTGAGCGACTAAAACACCATATCTAGATTTGGGTTTTCTTGGCCTTTCTTTTTTCATATAACTAGTCCCTTAATGCTTCCTTGTGAGTTGTATTTTCCAAGCTCTTAATCAACATTTCTACTTTTTCCCGAGCTTTAATGTTACTGCTGCTGCTGCTAAGTCGCCTCAGTCGTGTCCGACTCTTCGCTACCCCATGGACTGCAGTCTACCAGGCTCCTTCGTCCATTGGATTCTCCAGGCAAGAGTACTGGAGTGGGTTGCCATTGCCTTCTCCGTTAATGTTACTAGTTGCCCTTTAAAAATGGGACCGTCTACAAGTATAAAATAAATATCTTCTAAACTCTTTTCATGTAATAGTTTTATTCTTTAGATTGACTAATATGATTCTCTGCTAGTCTAGTTAAGTGAATTTGCATAATAATTAACAATTTGTAAACGTCCTAGTCCAGTTCAGCTATTTTTCTAAGCAATTCTATTCACTAAGGTTTTAAGATCATTTTTTTATATTCTTCATAATAAAATTGTGAAATAGGTCAATATCAAACTCACTGGTGAGTTTGATCTATGTTTCTCAGAGACACTATATGATTAAGCTTTTATAATCCTCCAAGGTAAAACAGAGTCTAACCTCAAAAATACTGGATGAAGAAACTGGCGATAGTATCACTTTATAAATCTAGATAGAATTGATGGAACATTCCTAAGGACTAAAACGGTAACACTGAACAGATGAGTTTTGCTAAACCTTTAGTATGGAGGTCATCTGACGGCCCTGAGGCTCTCTGCATTTGGATTTTGATTGCAAGAATTCCTGAAGCAAAATTCCACAGTCTTCTTCCTGGAGGAGTGGGGGAAGGGAACAACTGGGAGTTTGGGACTAGCATATGTAAACTATATCTAAGATAGATAAACAGCAAGATTCTACTGTATAGTACAGGGAACTATACTCAATAACCTGTGATAAATTTCCATAATGGAAAAGAATAAGAAGAAAAGAATCTCTATACGTGTATAACTGAGTTACTCTGCTATACAACAGAGATTGGCACTACACTGTAAATCAACTATACTTCTATGAAAAAATAACATTATAAAAATAAAATAAATGTAATAAACAATTCAGCTTACCTATCCAGCCTCTACAACTAACATAAACCCAGTTTCCCACCAATTTTGCTAATTCTTCTTCTTCCATGGGTTTTGAACCCTCCTATAAGCCTTAACTCTCCTAATGTCCTCCAAGTTTAGACCTATGTCACTTCACATAAGGATTTCCCCATTTAACCACTTACATTAATTTTGAAATGCCCTGTATTTTGGCTTCAAAGTAAAATACCTGATTTTCTTAACTGGCTGCCTTCATTTTCTCTTAGGGTTCTTTTCCCCCCAACAAACTCCTTCCATTCCACTTGTTACTAATGGATTGATATTCTCTGCTGCTGCTGCTAAGTCGCTTCAGTCGTGTCCGACTCTGTGCGACCCCATAGATGGCAGCCCACCAGGCTTCCCCATCCCTGGGATTCTCTAGGCAAGAATACTGGAGGGGGTTGCCATTTCCTTCTCCAATGCATGATAGTGAAAAGTCAAAGTGAAGTCGCTCAGTTGTGTCCGACTCTTCACGACCCCATGGACTGCAGCCTACCAGGCTCCTCCATCCATGGGATTTCCCAGGCAAGAGTATTGGAGTGGGGTGCCATTGCCTTCTCTAGAATGATATATTTTGAGCTCATCTCTTCTTCAGTCTATATAATTCTGAAGTGATCTTATCAACCACAAAATTTTTAGGCAGCACGTCTCTGAAATCTTTCAAATGTCTCTCCACCCTGGATGTTTCTTCTAAGCTGAAACATTATGTTCCCCATACCTATTAAACATCTCTAATGGATACTGCATAAGCATCATAAACTTTATATGTCAGCACAGCTTCCTTCAAATGTTTTTCATTCCAAATCTTAGTAAATGTAATCACCATTCACTTAGGCAACCAGGCCTCAAATCCTGGAATCACACTAAAATGTTCTACTTCCCACAGTTAGGAAAACTTTATTTATCCAAAATATTTGAGAAACTACTATGTAACCAGATATTAAGCCATGTGCTAGCCACAGTGATCCAGCAGTAAAGAATCCGCCTGCTAATGTGGGAGAACCAGGTTCGATCCTTGGGTCAGGAAGATCCCTGGAAGAAGGAAATGTCAACCCACTCCAGTATTCTTGCCTGGGAAATCTCATTGACAGAGGACAGAGCAGGCTGGTGAGCTAGTCCATGGGGATGCAAAAGAGTTGGACTTGACTTAGCAACTAAACAACAGGTCATACTGTAGCAAGCAAAGTAGACATCATTCTTCCAAAATGTATATCTTAATGAAATGTACAGAGGTGAAGAGGTCACTCATATCATAATCTATGTGAAAGACACTCCCAGGAGTTTCTGGGACTCTCAGTACACAACCTATGAAGCTGTATATGGTACCCCTGCAAACACAGTGTCAAATGTACAATAGTATAATGTTCATTATTTTTATTTACAGTGTCTCTTTCTTGGAAAGCCACAACAGCTCTGTAACTATTTCTTTTTTCCATAGTTCCTATGCTATGGCTCCACTACAATGTTGCCAGAATAATCTTTCTAAAATTCTAAGCTGACCACAACCTTACACAAAGCACTACCAACAGGATGCAATTCACATCCTTAAACTGGCCTACAAAGCCTTCATGATGGAGCCCCTTTATCCTCCATTCCTTCACACATTCTTTGCTGTGGCCATGCTGAGCTCCTTGCCAATCTCCATGCTTAGCATACTTTCTCACTATTCTAGGCCTCAAAACATGCTTTATCATAAATAACCCTTTACTTGTGAATCACTTCTTCTTGCCCTTCACACTTATTCCTGACATCACGTTCTATAAAGTCTTTCTTAAGATTTATCATGGTCTGGGAAGCAGAGGTGGCAAGAATACACAGAAACACTACACAAAAAAGATCTTCATGACCCAGATAGTCACGATGGTGTGATCACTAACAGAGGGCCAGACATTCTGGAATGCAAAGTCAAGGGCCTTAGGAAGCATCACTACAAATAAAGCTAGTGAACGTGATGGAATTCCAGTTGAACTATTGCAAATCCTAGAAGATGCTGCTGCAAAAGTGCTTCACTCAATATGCCAGCAAATTTGGAAAACTCAGTAGTGGCCACAGGACTGGAACAGGTTAGTTTTCACTCCAAACCCAAAGAAAGGCAATGCCAAAGAATGTTCAATCTACCACAAAATTGTACTCATCTCACACACTAGTAAAGTAATGCTCAAAATTCTCCAAGTCAGGCTTCAGCAATACGTGAACCATGAACTTCCAGATGTTCACACTGGTTTTAGAAAAAGGCAGAGGAACCAGAGATCAAATTGTCAACATCCGTTTGATCATTGAAAAAGCAAGAGAGTTTCAGAAAAATATCGACTTCTGCTTTATTGACTATGACAAAGCCTTTGATTGTGTGTACCACAACAAACTGGAAAATTCTGAAAGAGAAGAGAATACCAGACCACCCGACCTGCCACTTGAGAAATCTGTACGCAAGTCAGGAAGTAACAGTTAGAACTGGACATGGAACAACAGACTGGTTCCAAATATGGAAAGGAGTATGTCATGGCTGTATATTGTCACACTGCTTATTTAACCTATTTGGAGAGAACGTCATGAGAAATGCTGGGCTGGAAGAAGCACAGACTGGAATCAAGATTGCCGGGAGAAATATCAAGAACCTCAGATATGCAGATGAACTAAAGAACTAAAGAGCTTCTTGATGAAAGTGAAAGAGGAGAGTGAAAAACTTGGCTTAAAACTCAACATTCAGAAAACTAAGACCATGGCATCTGGTCCCATCACTTCATGGGAAATAGATGGGGAAACAGTGGAAACAGTGACAGACTTTATTTTGAGGGGCTCCAAAATCATTGCAGATGGTGACTGCAGCCATGAAATTAAAAGACACTTACTCCTTGGAAGGAAAGTTATGACCAACCTAGATAGCATATTGAAAAGCAGAGACATTACTTTGCCAACAAAGGTCCATCTAGTCAAGGCTATGGTTTTTCCTGTGGTCATGTATGAATGTGAGAGTTGGACTATAAAGAACGCTGAGCACCGAAGAACTGATGCTTTTGAAGTGTGGTGTTGGAGAAGACTCTTGAGAGTCCCTTGGACTGAAAGGAGATCCAACCAGTCCATCTTAAAGGAAATCAGTCCTGAATATTCATTGGAAGGACTGATGCTGAAGCTGAAACTCCAGTACTTTGGCCACCTGATGTGAAGAGCTGACTCATTGGAAAAGACTCTGATGCTGGGAAAGATTGAAGGCGGGAAGAGAAGGGGATGACAGAAGATGAGATGGTTGGATGGCATCTCCAACCCCATGGACATGAGTTTGAGCAAACTCTGGGAGTTGGTGATGGACTGGGAAGCCTGGTGTGTTGCAGTCCATGAGGTCACAGAGAGTTGGACACAACTAAGTGACTGAACTGAATGGAACATTCTCCAATGTTCCAGCAGCTAAGACTCCATGCTTCAAATTCAGGAGGCCCAGGCTTGAACCTGGGTCAGAGAACTAGATCTCTCATGCCACAACTAAGATCTGGCAAAGCCAAACAAATAAATATTTAAAAAGATTCATCATGGTTCTATAAGTGCCTCACATCTGCCCTCTCATGTCACCCTGCCATATGCCCATCATATTATTTATGGAATAAGGACATAATAACAACTTTGAAATTCTTATCTGCTTGACTCTAAGCTTTTGCGAGCAGGGACCCTGCTTTGCTTATTTTCATATTTTGGTTGCTCTAACTAGGCCATTGAGATATGACCTAAATCAAATCCCTTATGAAGATACAGTGGAAGTAACAAACAGATTCAAAGGATTAGATCTAATACACAGAGTACCTGAAGAACTACAGACAGAGGTTTGTAACACTGTACAGGAGGTGGTGATCAAAACCATCCCCAAGAAAAAGAAGTGCAAAAAACAAAATGGTTGTCTGAGGAGGCCTAAAAAATAGCTGAGAAAAGAAGAAAGTGAAAGGCAAAGGAGAAAAGGAAAGATATTCCCATCTGAATGCAGAGTACCAAACAGTGAGGAGAGATTAAAAAAAGCCTTCCTAAGTGAATAATGCAAAGAAATAGAGGGAAAGAATAGAATGGGAAAGATCAGACAACTCTTCAAGAAAATTAGAGATACCAAGAAAACATTTCATGCAAAGATGGGCACAATAAAGGACAGAAACAGTATGAACCTAACAGATGCAGAAGACATTAAGAAGGTGGCAAGAATGGTGGCAAGAAGAAGTATGCAAAAAAATATCTTCATGACCCAGATAACCATGCTAGTGTGTAATCACTCACCTAGAGCCAGACATCTTGGAGTGCGAAGTCAGGTTGGCCTTAGGAAGCATCACTGTGAACAAAGCTAGCGGAGGTGATGGAATTCCAGCTGTGCTATTTCAAATCCTAAAAAAAGATGCTGTTTAAGAGCTGTACTCAACATGCCAGCAAATTTGGAAAACTCAGCAGTGATCACAGGACAGGAAAAGGTCAGTGTTCATTCTAATCCCAAAGAAAATTCAAAGAATGTTCAAACTATCACATAATTGAACTCATTTCACATGCTAGCAAAAGAATGCTCAAAATTTTCCAAGCTAAGCTTTAACAGTACGTGAACTGAGAACTTCCAGATGTTTAAGCTTGATTTAGAGAAGGCAGAGAAACCAAAGATCAAATTGCCAACATCTGTTGGATCATAGAAAAAGCAAAAGAATTCCAGAAATACATCTACTTCTTCTTTATTGACTATGCTAAAGCCTTTGACTGTGTGGATCACAAGAAACTGTGGAAAATTCTTAAAGAGATGGGAATACCAGACCACCTTACCTACCTCCTGTGAAACTTGTATGCAGGTCAAGAAGCAACAGTTATAACTGGACATGGAATGGATTGGTTCCAAACTGGGAAAGGAGTATGCCAAGGCTATATATGGTCACCTTGATTATTTAACTTATATGCAGTGTACATCATTTGAAGTGCCAGGCTGGATGAAGCACAGGCTGGAATCAAGATTGCTCGGAGAAATATCAATAAGCTCAGATATGCAGATGGCACCACTCTTATGGCTGAAAGTGAAGAGGAACTAAAAAGCCTCTTGATGAAGGTGAAAGAGGAGAGTGAAAAAGCTGGCTTAAAATGCAACATTCAAAAAATGAAGATCATGGCATCCGGTCCCATCACTTCATGGGAAATAGATGGGGAAACAGTGGAAACAGTGACAGACTTTATTTTCTTGGGCTCCAAAATCACTGCAGGTGGTGACTGCAGCCATGAAATTTAAAGACACTTGCACCTTGGAAGAAAAGATATGAAAAACATACACAGCATATTAAAAAGCAGAGACATTACTTTGCCAACAAAGGTCCATCTAGTCAAAGCAATGGTTTTTCCTGTAGTCATGTATGGATGTGAGAGTTGGACTGTGAAGAAGGCTGGACACTGAAGAACTGATGTTTTTGAGCTGCAGTGTTGGAGAAGACCTTTGACAGTTCCTTGAACTGCAAGGAGATGAAACAAGTCACTGCTAAAGAAAATCAATCCTTAATATTCACTGGAAGGACTGATGCGGAAGTAGAAGCTCCAATACTTCAACCACCTGATGCAAAGAGCTGACTTATTAGAAAAGACCTGATGGTGGGAAAGATTGAAGGCAGGAGGAGAAGGGGCGACAGAGGATGAGATGGTTGAATGGTATCACCGACTCAATGGACTTGAGTTTGATCAAGCTCTGGGAGATGGTGAAGGGCAGGGAAGCCTGGTGTGTTGCAGTTTATTGGGTCAAAAAGAATCAGAAACAACTGAGTGACTGAACAACAAGTTAAAAATGTTGCCTATGGCCTGAAATATACAGGATCACCCATTCTCAAGCCTTTGCCCTTTTTCATTCCTATAGAAATAAAAAGTTGCACAACAGAAAATACAATTTGACTTCTGCAGGGTTTAGAGGAACATTGTGAGCAGACCTACCTGGACAGCTGCAAGAATAAAGGATTTCCACACAAAGAAGTCTGCAGTGACCAACCACACCCCTTTCCCTTTGAGCATAAAATAAGCCTGAATTCTACCTTGGGTAAGATTGTTCTTTGGGAGATTAGTCCACCATCTTCTGGGTCTATTGGCTTTCGAAATGAAAATTTTACTCCTAACCCCAGTATCTCGACTTATTGGCCTTTTATGTGATGAGCAATAAGAGCTTGGGCTCAGTAACACACAAACTCTTAGTGGCTGTATCAACAGCCTTATGAATAAACACCCTTCTCTCTCTGACTTGTCTCTACTATCTACTCCTTGCTGCTAATGTAACAGGTATTCAATACATTCTTTTTGAAGAAAGTCCCTCTGGATTCTGGTTGCAACATCCTGGCACAACTATCTTACCAATTCAGTTATTTTCTACTTGATCTGCTTTCATTCCTCAGCAGTGTCCATCAGAGCTGACCATTCTCTTTCTTGAAAGGTGGACTTAGCTTCCTTACGTGATGCCCTTCTGATTTATCCTCTGTCTCTCTGGTTACTTCCTAGTCAGCTGCAGAGGTTACTCTTTTATGAAACCATTAAAGATTCCTCCTCTGAGGTGTCTTCTCCTCTCTGGAGCCCTTTTCCTATCTTACTCTTTGAAGGTTAATCAATCTGTGCTTTCTATAATCCCATTTTAATAGAGGTAGAAAAGTAAATTCATTCTGTTTAATGAATGGAAGAACATATTTTAACGAGCATAGTTCCCATAGTAATATTGAACAAGGAGGGAAATGAGAAGAGCAAACCACTGGATGATTTTTGAAAAAAAAAAAAAAAATCTTAAGCAGATATATAGCATTAAAAGGACATTTCCTGAATAAGTTTTATAAAGATAAGGTTATATGGAGGGCAGGGAAACTTAAGGTTTATTTTGTCCTGTAAAATATAACACAGTGATTCTCATGTTAGTGAATATAAAATCATCTCTGTTTGTATGATATGGCTTTAATCCACTAAAGACAGTACTGTGCATTTACCAATGCAAAAGTTGTAACAGCCTCCCTCAGGCAAAAGTGCTTAAGTGTCTGATAATGTCTAGTGACTTGCTTAAAAGAGGATAAAACAACACACCCTCAGGCAGGCAAGAGGATTTAAATAGAGCCAATTTAGGAAGCATAATGCTTTAGCAAATTCAGAAATTAATCCAGATTAAGACATTTTGCTTTTAGGATCTATTTCAAAAGACCAATTCTACAACTCTAACTTATATGTGAGAGCAGGGGAGGGAGTGAAAACATACATGCTATAAATATCCTCATATGTATAAAAGTATACCATCAAAACATATAGAGCAAAATCATCAACGTGAATTATCTCAAAATGATAGAAATAATAGCTTCATTTTGAATGAATAAATCCATTGGGAATGGTGAAGACTGTAATTTATACTAATATAAAGAATCTAGAAATGTAGATAATACATCTGCACATGTATTTTGCATAATACAATTTAGAGAAAACTGTTCAAGGAGTTATTTAATCTGTATGTTTCATCCATAAAACTGACACATTTTGTCTATGTGCATGAAGTAAGTTATGGATCAAAGGTCAGTTCAGTTCAGTCGCTCAGTCGTGTCCGACTCTTTGCGACCCCATGAATCGCAGCACGCCAGGCCTCCCTGTTCATCATCATCTCTCGGAGTTCACTCAGACTCACATCCATTGAGTCAGTGATGCCATCCAGCCATCTCATCCTCGGTCGTCCTCTTCTTCTCCTGCCCCCAATCCCTCCCAGCATCAGAGTCTGGTCTCTAAAGCAAACTTAAGAATTTAATTGAAATTTTATTGCTACATATACCTATCCTATTCTATCCAGGTAAAACTAGAAGTGATCTTTTAAAGTAGGGAAAACCACTAGACCATTCAGGTATGACCTAAATCAAATCCCTTATGATTATACAGTGGAAGTGAGAAATAGATTTAAGGGCCTAGATCCTGATAGATAGAGTGCCTGATGAACTATGGATTGAGGTTCGTGACATTGTGCAGAAGACAAGGATCAAGATGATCCCCATGGAAAAGAAATGCAAAAAAGCAAAATGGCTGTCTGGGGTTCAGTTCAGTCGCTCAGTTGTGTCCGACTCTTTGCGACCCATGAATCACAGCATGCCAGGCCTCCCTGTTCATCACCATCTCTCGGAGATCACTCAGACTCACATCCATCGAGTCCGCGATGCCATCCAGCCATCTCATCCTCAGTTGTCCCCTTCTCCTCCTGCCCCCAATCTCTCCCAGCATCAGAGTCTTTTCCAATGAGTCAACTCTTCACATGAGGTGGCCAAAGTACTGGAGTTTCAGCTTTAGCATCATTCCTTCCAAAGAAATCCCAGGGTTGATCTCCTTCAGAATGGACTGGTTGGATCTCCTTGCAGTCCAAGAGACTCTCAAGAGTCTTCTCCAACACCACAGTTCAAAAGCATCAATTCTTCGGCGCTCAGCCTTCTTCACAGTCCAACTCTCACATCCATACATGACCACAGGAAAAACCATAGCCTTGACTAGACGGACCTTAGTCGGCAAAGT
>SJYT01045431.1:9774-144806 GCA_006410635.1 Cephalophus harveyi
GGATTAAATGATAGACCTAAAATGAATAACATATGAGACACATAATAAATGACATCTACCTTAATTATAAAGGTTAGTTCTGGTGAGAGTTATCCTTTCTCCCCCTTGCCTGGTGAAATGCAGCTATAATTTCAACAGCTGCTGAGAGAATGGATGAGAAGGGCCTTAACCTCTAAATTGCCCCAAGGGAGAGTTGGCTAATGAAAAGCCACAGGAGTGAATTATCTGCTGACTACACTCTTTTGCTGAGGTACAAAATTACTTTTGTATAGATATCCAGTTTGCTAATTATCTTTTAAAAATCAAATGAGAGCTCTTTCTAAAGACCTAGTGAGGTGAGGTGAGGTGAAGTCGCTCAGTCGTGTCCGACTCTTTGCGACCCCGTGGACTGTAACCTCCTAGGCTTCTCCGCCCATGGGATTCTCCAGGCAAGAATACTGGAGTGGATTGCCATTTCCTTCTCCAGGGGATCTTCCCGACCCAGGGATCGAACCCAGGTCTCCCGCATCAGAGGCAGACGCTTTAACCTCTGAGCCACCAGGGAAGCCCAAGTAGTGGCCAAGAAAATGTATTAAAGGAAAAGTATCAGTTTTTGCCCAGGTATCAAGAAACATTCATTTTGAAATAAAATGAGGACTTGAATACTTAATGTTTGGTCTGATTATCGAGTAGATCAAATATTTTCTTGATGTGGTCCCCTTCTTTAAGATGTGAGTGGAGGAAAATTGAGAGATGACTCTGAACAATGGAAAAATCCACATTCTGAATTCATTTGGATCTTAAAAGAAAATCACACTGATTTCTTCTCTTCCTAGCTGGGTTTAAAATGATTTTTTTCTCCTTTCATGAGGCTGCCCTTTGCTACTCTTCTGTTGGCATCAATGCATGTGGTTGTAGGAGCCAAGAGTCTGTGTAAGCATGCTCTGCTCTTTTCTGTAAAGATTTGACTCATTGGCCCCATGCTCTTACCTACACAGCTGGCAATATTCACATGCCTATGTACTTTCACTTTTCTTTCCCATTTGATCTTTCTGGTTGTTTTAATTTTTATTGGAGTATAGTTGCTTTACAATGTTGTGTTAATTTCCACTGTACAGCAAAGTAAATCATATATATATATATACACACACACACATATATGTATGTATATATATATGTATATGTGTGTGTGTATATATATATATATATATATATATATCACCTCTTTTTTGTATTTCCTTCCCATTTAGGTCGCCACAGAGCACTGAGTAGAGTTCCCTGTGCTATACAATGGGTTCTCATTAGTTATCTATTTTACACATCGTAGTGTATATATGATTGGAGAAGGAAATGGCAACCCACTCCAGTGTTCTTGCCTGGAGAATCCCAGGGATGGCGGAGCCCAGTGGGCTGCCATCTGTGGGGTCGCACAGAGTCGGACACGACTGAAGCGACTAGCAGCAGCAGCAGCAGCAGCAGTGTATATATGTCAACCCCAATCTCCCAATTCATCATAACCCCTCCTCATTCTCCCTTGCTGTCCATATGTTTATTCTCTATGTCTGTGCCTCTAGAAGAATGGATAAAAAAGATGTGGTATATATATATACAATGAAATATTACTTAGCCATAAAAAGGAAAGAAACTGGGCTTTTGGTAGAGATGTAGATGGACCTAGAGACTGTCATACAGGGTGAAGTAAGTTAGAAAGAGAAAACAACTATTATATAGTGATGCATTTATGTGGAACCTGAAAAGATTGGTGAACTTTCGCTTTTATGACCTGAGTGTCTGGTTGAAGCATCCACGCCCTTATAGGGCTTTTGAGGAACCCTCCTCCTGCTACATGTATCTTTCTAACAGTAAGTCCTCAGACCCAGGATCTTTTTTATCTTCATTGACTTCAGTTCAGTTCAGTCGCTCAGTTGTGTCTGACTCTTTGTGACTCCATGGGCTGCAGTATACCAGGCTTCCCTGTTCATCACCAACTCGTGAAGCTTGCTCAAACTCACGTCCATCGAGTCAGTGATGCCATCAAACCATCTCATCCTCTGTTGTGCCCTTCTCCTCCCACCTTTAATCTTTCCCAATATCAGGATCTTTTCAAATGAGTCCGTTCTTTGCATCAGGTGGCCAAATTATTGGAGTTTTAGCTTCAGCATCGGTCCTTCCAATGAATATTTAGAACTGATTTCCTTTGGGATGGACAGGTTGGACCTCCTTGCAGTTCAAGCGACTCTCAAGAGTCTTCTCCAACACCATAGTTCAAAAGTATCAACTCTTCAGCAATCATCTTTCTTTATAGTCAAACTCTCACATCTATACATGACTACTGGAAAAACTGTAACTGACTGGACTGACCTTTGTCAGCAAAGTGATGTCTCTGCTTTTTAATATTCTGTCTAGGTTGGACATAGCTTTCCTTCCAAGGAGAAAGCGTCTTTTAATTTCATGGCTGCCGTCACCATCTGCAGTGATTTTGGAGCCCCCCAAAATAAAGTCTGTCACTGTTTCCATTGTTTCCCCATCTATTTGCCAAGAAGTGATGGGACTGGATGCCATGATCTTCGTTTTCTGAATGTTGAATTTTAAGCCAATTTTTTCACTCTCCTCTTTCACCTTCATTGCCTTAGACCTCACAGAACTTAACCTACTGTTTCTCCCTGTCTAAAAGTTCCCACTGCTTCCCAGTCTATCCCTTGGACAAGACACCAGAGCTCTAATTTTAAATGTTTTACAACCAAGGAGACTAGGGAACAGATATTAGCGAACAGAAATTAAATGGGGAAAATGGAAAGTTTCTGGCATCTTACAAAATACGTAGAGCCACTGTCCAGAGTTAATGTTGGTTTCTAGCCTTTTGCTTTCTATCCTCTGCTTTCACTATTCCAGTAAATCACAATCTAATTTCCACCCCAGGAAATTCCCCTAGCACGCGCACACAAACCCACACCCCTCCACCCCCCCACCCCTCCCCACACACACAAAGTGATCAAGACAAAATAGATGTTCCTGCCTGTTATGAATATACCTTCTGTCTCTGAAAACTCCAGATGGAGTGTCTTTAAATTTTCATAGAAATGGTTGACATAGGGCGTACTCAGCCATGTGGAGGTGACAAGACTGAAATAACTTGGGGATCAGATTATCTGGAGGGACTTTATTCTCCTCATTCTTATACCTAGATCTCTAACCATTCTGCAAACCCCAACTTGACGTTGAGTCCAGCCAGTCCAGTCCCTCTCTTGTGGTTCTTACCCTGCCTAGCTTAGCATCTCTGAGATGTTTGTTGCTTTTCTTCCACCTTCAAACTGCCAGAGGATACTCAAATTACTGGCAAACATGGTTTACCTTCCTGGTCCACAAATTCTACTCAATGGTAAGAAATTTAAAATTCTATCCTTATATTGAAATAAACACATGTATGTTGTGAATAGAAAGTGAAATTTTTATATTTAACTTTATGCAATTGCCAATATTCAACCATTTAGGCCTATATAAATAGCAAGTGCATATGGTTTAATCTCACACATTTTAAAAGTAACAGAAATTTTTTCTCCATTGGGCTTTATCCTCATGCCCATGAATAATACTTCTCTCTCCATTGACATTAGGAATATTTCATATAAAAGTTTGAAATGCAGCATTTTTCACAGTGTAATCTATTCAGTGATTTTTGGAATATTCAGTAATGGTGGGAAAAATTGGTGCTAACTCAGACATGGCTATCTGTCAAATGAATCAGCATTGGATTCTGAGAGCAAACAGAAACTATTGATAATAGCTTTCCCTTTCTGAATTCTCTGAAAAGCATCAGCTTCTTTAGTGTCCTTCCATCTCTAACCCTATGCCAACATTTTCCTCTTTTCTCTTTCAGGGATCTTGTTCATATGGACCTATTCAGCTTCTCTCTTTTTTGCCCATTACCTAGAGCCTAAGAATTGATGAAACATTCATAAACGCATATCACATCCAATGTGTCTCCAGGTGAATCACTCTCTATGCTTTCTCCTGTGAATGAGGCAAACATAGAATTTTCTTAGAGGACTTGGAGGAGCAGCTGTGCTAGAGAAAATAAAATGTCATTATGAAAAGTTGGTGGGGCAGACTGGAGGGCCTCTAGAAAATCTTCACATGCTATTAAATTCTGCTTGTTATTAACATTAAAGTTTTAGTCATGTGATCATAATCTATTACTCCCTGCAACCTCTTACTTTTTTTCCATGTGTAAAATTTAAGTATTTAACAAAATGAGATAAACTTCTAGGTTTGACACTCCAAGATAGTACAATTTAAGAGCATTCACAACTGGTAGTAGAGCTAAAACAATGTCAAAATACATCAGTTGGGCTCACCTTTTACAGAGGACGTCAGTTGCTATCTTTGGGGTGGGGTCAGCACATTCCTTTTCATATTCTATTGCATATTTGCTTTATGTGTTTAGGTTTCAAGTTGTTTGGCAAAGATTATTAATCCATGGTATTTAATAAATGCAAGAGCAAGGAAAGTATTGCAAGTGCTAATGAGAGGAGGTACGTGACAATTATGTAAATGAGGCATGGTATATTTAAAATTTTTAAGTGGCATAATTCACGGGAATGCAGGAAATTTTCTCAAAACAAAGAGCTATTCACAAAGCAGGTGCAAGGATCTCTCTCTACCTGGGCAATTAGCTGCTGCTGCTGCTAAGTTGCTTCAGTTGTGTACGACTCTGTGCAACCCCATAGATGGCAGCCCACCAGGCTTCCCCGTCCCTGGGATTCTCCAGGCAAGAACACGGGAGTGGGTTGCCATTTCCTTCTCCAATGCATGAAAGTGAAAAGTGAAAGTGAAGTCACTCAGTCGTGTCCAACTCTTAGCAACCCCATGGACCACAGCCCACCAGGCTCCTCTGTTCATGGGATTTTCCAGGCAAGAGTGCTGGAGTGGGTTGCCATTGCCTTCTCCGTGGGCAATCAGCAAGAATCATTAAGAGCAACAAAAAGTGACTGAGGAACCAAAATATCACCTGAGTATATGACTTAGCTTTAGAGGCATGTGTCCATTCAGAACAGAGAAGTCCATGAGTTTGTTAAAGAATTTAAACGGAAGTCGGGTAACCCTGCTAGTGAGATCTGTCATAGGCTGTGAATAGTGTATGAAGAGGAGTGTAGGCACTGCTGCTGCTAAGTCGCTTCAGTCGTGTCCAACTCTGTGCGACCCCATAGACGACCTCCTACCCGGCTCCCCTGTCCCTGGGATTCTCCAGGCAAGAACACGGGAGTGGGTTCCCATTTCCTTCTCCAATGCATGAAAGTGAAAGTGAAGTCACTCAGTCGTGTCTGATTCTTAGCAACCTCATGGACTGCAGCCCCAGGCTCCTCCGTCCATGGGATTTTCCAGGCAAGAGTACTGGAGTGGGATGTCATTGCCACTATTAAAAGGTTCCCCATACTTAGAGGATGGAGAAGGCAATGGCACCCCACTCCAGTACTCTTGCCTGGAAAATCCCATGGATGGAGGAGCCTGGTGGGCTGCAGTCCATGGGGTCTCGAAGAGTCGGACACGACTGAGCAACTTCACTTTCACTTTTCACTTTCATGCATTGGAGAAGGAAATGGCAACCCACTCTAGTGTTCTTGCCTGGAGAATCCCAGGGATGGGAGAGCCTGGTGGGCTGCTGTCTATGGGGTTGCACAGAGTCAGACACGACTGAAGTGACTTAGCAGCATACTTAGAGGAATTGATAAGGAGGGAGGTGGCCTGACTCTGTCTATCAGGTTCTGATAGACAGAGTGCCTGAAGAACTACGGACAGAGGTTCATGACATTGTACAGGAGGCAATGATCAAGACCATCCCCAAGAAAAAGAAATGCAAAAAGGCAAAATGGTTGTATGAGGAGGCCTTATAAACAGTTATGAAAAGAAGAGAAGCCAAAGGCAAAGGAGATAAGGAAAAATATACCCATTTGAATGCAGAGTTCCAAAGAATAGCAAGGAGAGATAAGTCTTCCTCAGTGATCAATGCAAAGAAATAGAGGAAAGCAATAGAATGGGAAAGACTAGAGATCTCTTCAATAAAATTAGAGATACCAAGGGAACTTTTCATGCAAAGATGGGCTCAATAAAGGACAGAAATGGTATGGATCTAACAGAAGCAGAAGATATTAAGAAGAGGTGGCAGGAATACACAGAAGAACAATACCAAAAAGATCTTCATGACCCAGATAATCACGATGGTGTGATCACTCACCTAGAGCCAGATATCCTGGAATGTGAAGTCAAGTGGGCCTTAGGAAGCATCACTATGAACAAAGCTAGTGGATATGATGGAATTCCAATTGAACTATTTCAAATCCTAAAAGATGATGCTGTGAAAGTGCTGCACTCAATATGTCAACAAATTTGGAAAACTCAGCAGTGGCCACAGGACTGGAAAAGGTCAATTTTCATATCAATCCCAAAGAAAAGCAATGCCAAAGAATGCTCAAACTATCACACAATTGCACTTATCTCACTTGCTAGGAGAGTAATGCTCAAAATTCTCCAAGCCAGGCTTCAACAGTTCGTGAACTGTGAACTTCCGGATGTTCAAGCTGGATTTAGAAAAGGCAGAGGAACCAGAGATCAAATTGCCAGCATCCACTGGATCATGGAAAAAGCAAGAGAATTCGAGAAAAACATCTACTTCTGCTTTATTGACTATGCCAAAGCCTTTGACTTTGTGGATCACAACAAACTATGGAAAATTCTGAAAGACATGGGAATACCAGACCACCTGACCTGCCTCCTGAGAAATCTGTATGCTGGTCAAGAAGCAACAGTTAGAACTGGACATGGAACTACAGACTGGTTCCAAATCAGGAAAGGAGTACATCAAGGCTGTATATTGTCACTTTGCTTATTTAACTTGTATGCAGAGTACATCATGAGAAGGACTGGACTGGATGAAGCACAAGCTGGAATCAAGATTGCTGGGAGGAATATCAATAACCTCAGATACACAGATGACACCACCATTATGGCAGAAAGTGGAGAAGAACTAAAGAGCCTCTTGACGACAGTGAAAGAGGAGAGTGAAAAAGGTGGTTTAAAACTCAACGTTCAGAAAACTAAGATCATAGTATCTGGTTTCATCACTTCATGGCAAATAGGTGGAGAAACAGTGGAAACAGTGACAGACTTTGTTTTGGGGGGCTCCAAAATCACTGCAGATGGTGACTGCAGCCATGAAATTAAAAGCCACTTGTTCCTTGGAAGAAAAGTTATGTCCAACCTAGACAGCATATTAAAAAGCGGAGACATTACTTTGCCAACAAAGGTCCATCTAGTCAAGGCTATGGTTTTTCCAGTAGTCATGTATGGATGTGAGAGTTGGACTGTGAAGAAAGCTAAGAGCCAGAGAATTGATGCTTTTGAACTGTGGTGTTGGAGAAGACTCTTGAGAGTCCCTTGGACAGCAAGGAGATCCAATCTGTCCATCCTAAAGGAAATCAGTTCTAAATATTCATTGAAAGGACCAATGCTGAAGCTGAAACTCCAATACTGTGGGCACCTGATGCGAAGAGCTGACTCATTTGAAAAGACCCTGATGCTGGGAAAGATTGAAGGCAGGAGGAGAAAGGGTTGACAGAGGATGAGATGGTTGGATGACATCTGACTCAATGGACATGAGTCTGAGCAAGCTCTGGGAGTTGGTGATGGACAGGGAGGCCTGGCGTGCTGCAGTTCATGGAGTCGCAAAGAGTCAGACACAACTGACTTACTGAACTGACTTACTGACTGGTCTGACCACAGATTTCCAGCATATGAAATAAATTGGTTATTTTGGGGAACAATGTTGGAGGAAAAGTATATCTGTAAGAAGTGAACACTTGTTTTTAAATTTTGAAGATCACGCTCATGATTGTATATGGTGGAAATGAGGTTGTGGGTGATAAGATTAAACCCTTCTGCACTTGTTAAGGTCAGATGACTTAACACATAAATGTATATTTCGCATTCATGTACAAATTCAGTGTAGGTAATGCTTGTCAGATGACATCCTGGCAGAGAGCCAGGAACTCTGTGTCTCATGACAAAGCTCTACTTTAGATCCTAGAGACAAGCTGCTCCATTCACCTCACAGATAGAGGAAGAGGTTCTAGAAAAGACATACCCACCTCTTAACCATCCCTCCCAGAAGAGACATCCCTTTCTCACACTTCTCACTGACCAGAACAAGATGCCTCCCACTCAAGATACCAGGAGAAAAAGCAGGAAATATAATTCCAGGCGGGGCATCCCTTCCTAACCGACAATCCTTCACTACGAAGGAGTCTTTGAGGGTGAATTATCCAGCTTTGCTACACCTCTGATTCAGTTTTGAGCAAAAGGATTTACAACTAACTTTCAGAACTCAACCTATCTGTATGTGGAGAAATGTGAAACCTCTGTGGTAGGTACTCAAAAGCAAGAGCTATGACTCACAGCACTGAGTGCCTATAAAATGAATAAAAGTAATTTTTAAAGAAACAAACTACAGTTTATAGAAAAGAGAGGTGCCCTATTTCGGGCAAATGTGTTAAAGTCAAGCTTGGGCGATATGTGTGTGTGTGTGTGCGTGCATGCGCACATACACCGAATATCTCTTCCTTTGAGAAGTGACTCCACCCGCATTGTGTAAATATCTTACTCATCTATTGCACTTAAAGCAGTGGGGAGAAGGCCAGACCAGAGTCACTTCCCCTACCTCAGAGCTTGAGTGTGAACCAGTCCCATCCAATTAAGCAACTTCATTCTTCTGGTCACAGTGGATTTTCAAAAAATGAGCCCATGACCTAACTTGGACCAATCAGAGTGCACTCTGGTACTTCTTCTCCAGAGGCTCTTTCTCTAGGTCATAATCTCTAAAACCATGTAAGCCTGAGAGCCATTTCTTTACACACAAACTCCCCATACACAAACATATATATACACATACATTCTTTTTTAAATATTCTTTTCCATTATGGTTTATCATAGAATGTTTTTTTAATTGAAGGACAATTGTTTTACAACATTGTGTTGGTTCCTGCTGTACAACAACGTGAATCAGCTCCAAGTATCATATATCCCCTCCCTTGTTAGCCTCCCTACCGCACCCCCATCCTGCCCCTCTAGGTCATCATTGAGAGCCATTTTAATATTACATGGAGACTAAGAATAATCAAGAGAGCTGATGACATTATTTGATTGCCTGGACAGACATGACTGAAGTCCACTACTTGAATGTTCTAGTTATGTGACCAATACATTTCTCTACTTACACGTTTTTTTCACCTGGCTTAGTTGATTTATTTCTGATAATAAAACTTTCAAAATTTAAAGTCTCTTAACTGTGACACTTGGTTTGGATTTTTCATATCTTTTCATCATGTTACTATTCTAAAACCTTTAATGGGCTCATTAATTGCCCACAAGGCCAAATTAAGTCTCCTCTGCTTCATTTGCAGAATCTTCACAAAAAGGGTTCATCTTTCTAATCCAAGAACATAAACCTTAGAATGCCCAAGCATCTCTCTCTCATTGACATCTGGTTTTAGTCAGATGTCTTAATCTGTGTCAACCCCTAAAATTCCACTTGATAGCACAGCTTCCATGGAAATTATTATTTCTTTGACATCAGGGACCATGTCTCACAGACAATGGTAGTCAGCCTCACCATACATACTATTACCACTTGCAGCACTTTCAATTCTTAATGTGGTACAGAACCCATAAAACACTCAGCAAATATTTGCTGATCTACTTTTCAATAGTGATATTTATTTGGGAAGCAGAATTTAAAATTTTGAACAGTCAACACTTTTTTTTCCTTCTGAGAGGGAGATAATTTTCTAAGTAGACAATTTGGGGAGGAAATGTGCAGCTTGAAAAAGGTGATGAATTGGCCAAAGCTTTCTTGGAGGTTGGCGTTAGGGTGACCTTTTTCTTTGTTTCATTTTTAACAGAGTTATACCTCAGACAGCAATTCAGAGAGGGTTTCCCAGTAACTGATATAAGTGGTCTTCTAAGTGTGAAAAAAGAAATCAAGTTCTTCACAGATCAGCTATCCTGAAGCTGTTAAATACCCGTTCTTCATTATTCCTATTGCATCGTGGTATATAGTATTTGTTGAATGAATAAGTGATATCCTCCTTCCATCAGGTTCTTCCTCCCCCCACAAACTCAAATCACATTAATTCTTGAAAAATACTAGAAAAGTGTAAAGTTAAGGTATAACAGTTTCTCACATCTTTAAGTATTTTTAGAGGTTTTATTCACATTCCATCTTTATACATGTCCTCCATAAAAACACTGTAACTAGGATGGAAGAATAATACCTATTTTGCAGAGGAGGAAACTGAGGCTCGGAGGTCCTAAAGGTCATACAGCTGGTAATCAACAACCCCAGGTATCAGGCCTACACTTCCCACCCAGGACCCTGCCCACTGAATCACCATGTGTTTTGGGAGGCAAGCAGGAAGGTAGCCAGTGTGGTGGTCAAAACCCTAGAGCTAGGCTGAAGTAGACACAGGTAAAAGTCTAGGTATGCTTCTGACTACCATGTGGACAAGTTATACCATCAGGTCAAACCTCAGTTTTCTACGTTGAAAAATGGGAATAATTCCACAACCTTTTGTGGAGATTGTGAGGCTTGAATTCAGCTTTGAAGCTGAAACTCCAATACTTTGGCTACCTGATGTGAAGAACTGACTCATTGGAAAAGACTCTAAAGATTGAGGCAAGATTGAGATGGTTGGATGGCATTATCGACTTGATGGACATGAGTTTGTGCAAGCTCCAGGAGTTGGTGATGGTGAAGGAAGCTTCAAGGAGGGCAATGGCAGGATTACAATCCACAGTGAAGTGGCTGGATCCCCATCAAGGCCATGCCACCTGAAGCTTCCTGTTCCCAAGGGAATGTCTTGCTAAAGCACCTGGGCACTCTCCACACAAGACAGCACTCTCTCATTTAATGATCAGCTACATCGGCAGCTTTTCCCACCCAGCTTTGTGTGCACTCAAGCCCTGAAAGAAACAGCTACTTCTCCCCTACTGCTGTACCCTCTACCCACCCTGCACGTGGGAGCTGGACCCACCTGGAAGTGACTTCTGACTTTTCAAGCTCTTCCAGTTCCAATGGCAAGCAAGGGAGGCCTCTTCTTTCTACCTGCCTCAGACCTACCGTTTGTACTTTTCTGAGCCCTGTCTCTACCCTGATGATTGTTTCTGAGGATGTTCACTTTTTTTTTCCCCCAGTGCCAAGCAGCATGCTAGATCTCCATCCCACAATCAAGGATTGAACGCATGCTCCGTGCAGTGGAAGCACAAGTCTTAACCACTGGACCACCCGCGGAGTCCAGAGGATTCCACTCTTTTTAGGGGAGACTCTGCTCGTATCTGAAGGAATGTGGCCTTACCACATTCAGACCTTATCTGAAGGAATGTGAGGCTAGAATGAAATACAATACCCTAAACCTTATCACAGTAGGGGTGGCTTAGACAGTAAAGCATCTGCTTACAATGCAGGAGACCTGGGTTCAATCCCTAGGTCAGAAAGATCCTGTGGAGAAGGAAATGGCAACCCACTCCAATACTCTTGCCTGGAAAATCCCACGGATGGAGAAGCCAGGTAGGCTACAGCCCATGGGGTCGCAAAGAGTCGGACATGACTGAGCGACTTCACTTTCACTTTCACTTGAAGGAGAAATTTTATTTAATAAAAATCATTAGTCAATGTGATTACCATTTATCTTTACCAAGGTGCTCCATGTCTATCACTCCACGCTTGCCCTTCTGAAATAAACACAGACAGCTTCCTAGACACACAGCTACCCAAGTTATTTACCTACTGTGAAGGGTTGAACTCTACCCTCCAAAATGTAACCCAACACTCTATGAGTCTACAGTTTACCTGTCCTATAGGATTGTTGTGGCTATTGGCAATAAGACGAGGTTTTACACAATAAGTCTGAAGTATTATGCAAATTTAAAATAATATGATTCTAAACCTTTAGACACTTGTAATTCTCCCCACCTTTGGAAATAACAGAACATCATCATGGGGCAAATGTCCAGCTATCCACTGAGAAAGCTGAACTTTGATTGCCCTTGAGTGGTCTACACATCTGTGAATATCCACTTCTTGGTGATGTCCATTCATTTAATTCCTTTGATCAATAACTTTATTTCTCCCCAGCCTCCCTTTTACTAGCCTCTTTGATAGATTTAATTAAAGTAATGTACTTTATGGAGATATGAAAGCAGACACTTGATGATATCACTTCCTGGTTGGGGTCCTCAGGTTCCCTTTCATAAAGTGGAAAGTAGGAGACGTCAAGGCAGAAGACAGGTCTACTTTGTTTCTGCTCAATCACCCAGGGTATGAGTTGAGCAAAGACTTGCTCAGCGAGTGTCTGGAATCCTCTAATTCCAATAATTATCTTAATTTTTTAAAAAATGTTACATTAGCCCCCAAACCAGGTGCATTGTTTTGAGTGCCATAAAATCATCAGTTTGGGGAACAAACCCATGGCTGGTTATGTCATTAGTAGAAAACATGAGTTCCTAGGTAAGCAAAAGGATGATTGACTTTAATGCAGGGATAGGGGAGGCTGTCAGTAGAGTAAGGCACAGGTCATGTTTGTTTCACAGTGACTCGCTAGACCAACACTTATTCCTTGAAATGAGAGCGGGACTTGGGGCATGGAAACATGATGGCTAAAAGGAACTATAGTAAGTGGAACACACAAAGCACACAACTGTGAAAGAACAGGAGTCCTGGGTGAACTTGACTTTCTTGTGAACACTGTGGCTCCCATATATACCTTCTTTCTGTGTACCATTCCCCTGACCATGGCAATTTATTTATAGTACCAAACCAAGAAATGTTCTCAGTTGAGTGGCAAAAGTAATAGGTTTTAATTTTATGATATATAAATCCCTAAACATCTTGTCTGGGGCATCGATACCTATATGCTCATTGAAAGCTCTGTGTGTGTGCTCAGTCACTCAGTTGTGCACAACTCTTTGGGACCCCATGGACCACAGAATTCTCTGTCCATGGAATTCTCCAGGCAAGAATACTGGAGTGGGTTGCCAACTGAAAACTAGGACCTAGTAAATTTTTTTATTTGTCAAAGAATGACACGATTTTTCCAAAGATAGCTAACTTGAAATAACAAAGATAAAACATAGTGTCCTTTCTCAGGGATGGTAAAATTCATTTTTAAAGAGTCAACAGTAGCTTCTGAAAGAAAATGGCATTGACTTGTATACGAATGTTTTTATGTGTGACTTTGGAGAAGTCTCTTGACCTCTCTGTTTCATCTGCAAATGTTTTAATATCTTTGGAATGAGTACTTGAACAAGCACTGAGTAATCACTAGCAAAATAAAAGAGGTTTTGATGAATGCTCTATATTTCCAGCCCGCCTGAGCCACTTCATGTTTCTATATACATCACACATTTCCCTGACTCTACACTTTTGGCATTTCTTCTAGTAGGAAGTAACCCTCCCGTTTTCCTTGTTCTAATTTTACCCCTTCTCTAAGGACAAGGTCAACTGTCATTTGTGTTTTCAGCTTTTCCTGATTTCTTTACTTAAAAGCACTGTTTCTTTTTCCTTTGGGAAAGTTGGGGTTGATTTTTACTTGTTGTTTGCATCTCTATTATGGATTTACAGAGCTTCATATTTTTATGTATTTTTTGAAGTAAATGACTTACACCTTTCCTTCAGAGAGCAGGGGTTATGCATGATTTACCTCAAAACTTGGCATGTAATAAGCATTTAATAAATTTATAGAGAAGGTTTGTGATGGTTAGTGTTATATGTCAAGTTGACTGGGCCATAGTACCTAGTTCTTTTATCAAACACTTATAGCGATTGCTCAGAGAGTGTTTTGTAAAAGTGGTTAATGTTTATAATCAACTGAATTTAAATAAAGGAGATTACACTCAATAATATGAATGGGTTTTCTTGAATTAGCTGAAAGTTCTAAAGAACAAAAATGAAATTTTCTAGAAGAAATTTTGCCTCAAGACTGCAGGATCAACTTTTGCTTGAGCCTCCAGCCTGCCCTACAGACTTAGGACTTGCTTGCTCTACAGATTTGGGGTTTGTCAGCCCTCACACGGAGAAGGCAATGGCACCCTACTCCAGTACTCTTGCCTGGAAAATCCCATGGATGGAGGAGCCTGGTGGGCTGCAGTCCATGAGGTCGCGAAGAGTAGGACATGACTGAGCGACTTCACTTTCACTTTTCACTTCCATGCATTGGAAAAGGAAATGGCAACCCACTCCAGTGTTCTTACCTGGAGAATCTCAGCGACGGCAGAGCCTGGTTGGCTGCCGTCTATGGGGTCGCACAGAATCGGACATGACTGAAGCGACTTAGCAGCGGCAGCAGCCCTCACAATCATATAAGCCAGTTCATTGAAATAAATCTCTTATGTACATATTGGTTCTGTTTCTCTAGAAAGCCCTGGCTGATATAGATGGAGAGGTTTCTTGTAGCACAATATATACAGTTTATCATTTAAACTAAGTGACTTAGAACAAGAATCTCATCAATATCTGTATAGACAATTATTCTCCAAATAAAATTTTCTACTCAACCTGGGGAAAAAAAAATGGAAGAGACTTATCTGAACTATAAGCTCCAAGGGGACACAAATTTTGGCTTTCTTCACTGCTGTATTTCTGGTGCCTAGAACAATGCCTGACACATAATAAAAGTTTGAGAAATATCTGCTGAAAGAATGAACGAATCAAAAATACAGTTTTAGAGAAAATACCATTTTTGGCTATGTCAGTTCAGTTCAGTTCAGTCGCTCAGTCGTGTCCGACTCTTTGCGACCCTATGAATCACAGCACGCCAGGCCTTTGGCTATGTAGTAGGCTTGAACTTGCCCTTATGTACTTTGGCTCTTGTACTGATATATATGGCAGAAAAAAATCCCAGAGCTGCCATTCATTATGTTCCCATAGGCAAGTCATATGCATTCTTTGCACTTCATCTTTTTTATCCAAAGATTAGCTTTGGCCTGGCAGAAGTCTTAACTCCCTCCTACCCTTCCTTAATATCTGTGATTTGCCTGCCTGGCCATAATATCGTTAATTTTCCATCCAGTTTTGTCATCCCATACATTTGAATATTATTTATTGTGTGGTGACTGTTATTCCTTTCATGGTCCTTCATGCTATCATCAGTTAATACCTGAGATTTAGAAATTTGCTCCTCTCCAGAATTCTTAAAGAAAACTTCAGCCCCAGATTTCTGGGACCAGACTCCTTTTATAACTTTGTTGTAAAGAAATAAAAAGACTCCTTAAGACATTTTGGTCAAAACCACAATTCCTTGTGTTTTATAAACCGGCTATAAAGGGCCATATATACATTCATTCTGCACCTGGGCTTCAGAACATCAAACCTTTGCTTCTAATTTTAGGGCCAGAAAATTATTTTATCACTGTTTTGCAGCCTCTTGTAAATACTTGCTGGGGTAATTTCTTTGGGTACCTTTGTTTCCTCTCTTCCTGAGGGGAAAATTTCTGGAGTCTGAATATACCTGCTGAGCCCTGGCTGCTCCCTGTGAGCACAGAGGCCATCCATCCATGCCCCAGGGCCAAGCTGCTGAGTGAGTTTCCACAGCAGCTTTTCTCCATCCCCTGCCAGCAGAGAGTAAAAGGCTATTAGCCAAGATGCACCAAGGAGGGGGTCTTAATGCACTTACAGATTCTCCTCTCCTGATTTCAGGCTAATTCTTTTAAAGCTAAGAACCTAAAAATATTTCTTAGCATGTTCAACTATGGAGTATTCAACTGTGCAGGAAGAGACTGGGAAAAATAAACTAATAAACGCAATGTGATAGAAAGTGCACCCAGTTCAAGACTGCTTTGTCTTTTCCTGTCAGACTCACAGTCTCAGAACATCACACCTGGATGGCTCTTTAATTCGGTTCATCTACATTTGAGGAAAAGGAGTTTCAGAGAAGAGGAAGATTTTCCTTTGGGCTTCCCAGGTGGCTCAGTGGTAAAAGAATCTGCCTGCCATTGCAAGAGACACAGTGGCTTCAGTCCCTGGGTTTGGAGGATCCCCTCGAGTAGGAAATGGCAACCCACTCCAGTATTCTTACTTGGAAAATTTCATGGACAGAGGAGCCTGGTGGTCTACAGCCCATGTGGTTACAAAGAGTCGGACATGACTGAGCATGCATGCACATGGAACTAAATAATGGCAAAATCCAGATACAAGTCCATCTCCTGCTTCTGATCCTTTGCTTTTAACTGAATTTATTTATCCATAATGTGTATCTATATGCCCCTACCTCTCCCTAACAAAAATCCTGAGGCACAATAAGATGCACGTAAATCAGTCCTAGGGCAGTTTAAATAGACATGAATCATGGGAAATTAGAGTAAGTGGGCTGTGGAAGATTTTTCTTTCCTTCTTTCTTTTCTGTATTTCCCTCCTTTTTCCCCTTTTTTTCTTTTGTTTTTCCACTAGACAGTGTAGAAGCACAGAGAACTATTTAAGAGGTTTGGGGGTCGTTTTTTTCCTACTTAGAAACTACTAACAGGAAAAGTAGATGGAGAAGACATGGAGGAGTATATTTATGATTGTGGGTGATAATGTTGTCAGAACGGAAGGAGTGTCAGCATTTTTCTCAAATGCCCTCTCTGCAGGTTTCACAGCTTGGAATTTAAAATGAGCTTTGAACCACAACGCAACACACCAGGTTTTGGATCAGGGAAACAACTCCGTCTATTCATGTACAGTACCAGGCCAAGTTGTGGGGGGAAAAGCCAAGGTTTTCAAATAAACTTGTTACAGTACAGGGCTGAGAGAATCATTTTTTGACAAGCCTTAGAAGACAAAACAGGCATCACTACCATTCCCTGCTCAATTGTATAGGCCTGCTCAGAGAGCCAGCTTCTATCATTATAAAATAAGTGTGTAAATAAATATGTTTGAGGAAATCCTTTCCTTTTCTTGCTCCCGAGAGCTTCTCTGAATGTGAATTTGGATGTAGAATTTGTGTGTGATGTGTGTGGCAGGTGTCTATACCAACAGAATTTCTTTGTAGGTGGTAGAATGAAATTGCCTGCTAGATTGGACAGTAGGCAAGCCAGAAACAATGAAATCCATAGGTATTTTAAGTTGAGAGAAAGAAAGACACAGTGCTTAATCCTGGGAACTTATGTGAAAATGGATATAAAACACCTTGTGTTCAGAGTGCAAATATAGTTCGGTTTTGAGGAGGTCTCTTACAGGAAACTAGTTTTCAGTTATTATAGTAACTGAAAAAGAATCACAGACCTAGCTTCTCCAGGACTGAAAGGCACGTTGGGGGTCAAAGCCTCTGCTCCTTATCAACTTCTGTGGAACCTCTTCTGGTATACCTCTGAAAGAGGGTAGCAGGGCTCTGAACACCACTGTGATGGGGAGAGTTTACCACCTCAGAAGGAAGTATATTCTGTGCAGAGAGGCTCCTGTGGATAGAAAATGCTTCTGTACCCTGAGCTGAAGCCTGCATTCCTACCACCCGTCTCATCTCTCCCAGCACCATCCTCTGTAGCCACCTAGAAATAATATAATTTCCCCTGTGATGCAATTCATTTAATTGCTCACAGCAAACCAAACTGAACATTTCCAGTCTTTACTGATAAGGTATTGTGCACCACCAGCCCTGCCCCTCCTCGCCCCTGCCCCGCCCCCCTCCTCCCCGCCGCTGCCCTACCTGCTCACTACTTGACCCAGCACCCAAGGTACATATGGGACAGGATATGGATTAGTGCAGAGGACCCAGAGCCTGGTCTTGTGGCAAGTTCAAGGGCTAGATGGGGATGCTGCAGTGTCCAGGGGTTGGTAAGAGGGGCCCCATGGTTTCCCCAGAACAGTCAATCAGGTTAAGACATTCGTGAATAAAAAGATTTCTAGGGTAGAAATTTCCTTTTTCTACCTGATGTGTAGAGGTGAAGTAAACTGAGTTTTCCCAAAAAAGGACATACTGGCTTGCCTGGTGGTCCAGTGGTTGAGCATTGGTCTTGCAATGCTGGGGACACTGGTTCAGTCCATGGTCTGGGAAGATTTCATATCCACAGGGCAACTAAGCCTGTGTGCCACAGCTACTGAAGCCTGTGCACCCTAGAGTTTGTGCTCCACAATAAGGGAAGCCACTGCAACAAGAAGCCTGCATACCACAACTAGAGAAAGTCCACATGCAGCAACGAAGACACAGCGCAACCAATAAATAAATAACAAAACTGTTTTTAAAAAGGACATATTGAATATTTAGACTTAATGTTTTGTAAGTTATTTTGTCATAAAATTTATTCAATTGCACTTAAAAGTCAGAGAAGAGAAAGGAAAGGTTTTGTTTATCATGATGGAACTCAACTCAAGCTTTGGGAGCAGATTTTGTGTATGAAATGCTGGGTAAGGTGTAAAGCTCTTGAAAACAAGAGATTGTCGGTGTTTTTCTGAAGACTCAGTAGTTGCTAACAACAGAGTTAGGGAGGTCTGATGGGCCATAAGTCAAAGACCTGAGTTTGGGGCCTGAGCCAGCCACCTGGTTCATTCATTTACTTTTTCATTTATCAGACTTGTATTGAATACTTACTAAGTGCCAGACAAGTTGGTAGTCAAGAGAAGCAAGGTCTCTGTCCACATAGAACATACATTTTTGTGAGGGAGACAGACAAGTTAAGAGGCAGCTACAGTGAAGTGTGAGAATCAGCAGTGCTAGGGCTCAAAGCTGTGAGTCTATAAGGAGTCTCTGTGACCTATATGGGTTTTAGACAGGTGGGGAGGGAGCAGAAGAGGTTCAGGAAAAGCCCTTTGCAGGAGATGATATGTAAACAGAGAGCTGACGCATGACTGTTAGTCAGATGACCTCACAAACATTGCCATTTCTCTGAGCAGCACTTGTTATTATTGGAATAATAATGACAATCTTGATCAATCGGCTTTATTCTGTAGGAGGTTGTGAGGATCTGATAAACAGCTTTATGTGCAAAGTTCTTTGAACCAGAAAGTGCTCCATCATTGTAAGGAAGACAATGGTTAATAATTGTTATTAGATATCGTTATTCCCCTTCCTAGAATTCATTTTCTTCTTTCCACAGGTACAGATTTGGCTTTCTGGAGCTTAGCAGGAGCAGAGAATAAAAGGACAGAGTTGGGTGATTTGTATCGCTTCAGTTTCTGCAAAGGAAGTTAGACCACCCAGGTTCCCGGGGGCTCTTAGGGCATAGGATTCAAGGAGAGACTGAAAGGAGCCCCCGTGAAACTGTGTCAGAGGGGTGGGGCTTCACCCTGGGGTCACCTCGTTAGAACCGAATAGACTGTCATGACTTATCCACCCTGCTCTGGGGACCTAACTAACAATTCAGTGGCCTAATCTTGCCAGAGGTAAAATTACCAACTTGCCCAGATGAAGTCACGTGCACCTGGAAATTCAGCTCTAGCCCGGACCGCTACCTATTGGTAGGACAAAAAATACAAACTGTAGCTAAGTAACTCAAAATGTCAGCGATCCCCGGTTTATCAAGATCAATGAGTCCATTTTGCCCAAGGGCTACTCAACTCTTGTTTTTATTATGATTCTAATCCTGTTTCCTAGCATTTTCCACTTCTTCTCTGATGCTCTGGAAACACAAGAAATATTTACTAAAATGTGAAGTTAGTATGAGAAATAGAACAGCACTGTCTCTGCTATGTAGGCAAGTGTCCTTTCCTTTACTGTGTTCCAGTTCTATCTCAAAGTGAAGGTGGTGGATGGAATTTCTCTCTCAAGTACCTTCTGCCATCAACATTCCACATGTCTTTGGTGTTTGCCTCTTTTTCCTGCCTACGTTTACAAATCATAAGAAGCTCTGGCTACCTTCCTTGGTTAGACTTTTATTAAACCTTCAACTGCCTAAGAAGGCCAGATCATGTGGCCTGGGCTGCTCTTTAAACTCTGCTGTAACAGACAATCTTTGTTTAAAATTATATCTTGTTAATTCATCATGTAGATGTGGAACTTTCTGTTTTTAATACAGCCCAGTTATTCATGGCTAAGAGTTTGCCACAGAATTTGAGAGTTGTATTTAAAAACAAACAAGCCCCAGAGAAGTAAGCAGAAAGCTTCTTTCACAAACTAATGTACTGTAACAGGCTAGCTTCTGCCTGTAAGTCGAAGAAGGCGATGGCACCCCACTCCAGTACTCTTGCCTAGAAAATCCCATGGACGGAGGAGGCTGGTAGGCTGCCCATGGGGTCTTGAAGAGTTGGACACGACTGAGCGACTTCACTTTCATGCATTGGAGAAGGAAATGGCAACCCACTCCAGTGTTCTTGCCTGGAGGATCCCAGGGACGGGGAAGCCTGGTGGGCTGCCGTCTATGGGGTCGCACAGAGTCGGACACGACTGAAATGATGCAGCAGCAGCAGCTGCCTCTAAGTGGGACAGCAATTTGGAAAGACTGGGAGTTTCTTTGATCTGTTTGATGCTGCACGCGCAAGCAAAGGAATGATCTGTTTTTTGTTTTTGTTTTAGTCCCTAAACCATGTCTGACTCTTTGCCACCCCATGAACTGTAATCCTCCAGGCACCTCTACCATGGGATTTCCTGGGCAAGAATAGTAGAGTGGGTTGCCATTTCCTTCTCCAGGGGATCTTCCCAACCGAGGGATTGAACCTACATCTCTGCATTGCAGGCAGATTCTTTACCACTGAGCCACCTCGGAAGCCCAGAGGAATGACCTGCCTTAGTGCTTATTTAGATGGTAGTCTCTACTGATCTTTCCTGAGTCATCTGAAACACTCTAGAAACCTGCGCTTTTATTACACATCTAAGATACTCTGTTGTTGTTAGTCGCTCAGTCCTGTCTGACTCTTTGCGGCCCCATGAACTGTCGCCTGCCAGGCTCCTCTGTCCAGGGGATTTCCCAGGCAAGAATACTGAAGTGGGCTGCCATTTCCCTCTCCAGGGGGATCTTCCTGACCGAGGCATCAAATCCGAGTTTCCTTCATTGCAGGCAGATTCTTTAACGTCTAAGCCACCAGGGGATCTCCCAAGTCACTCTTAAATATCTTCTAATAATTATTCTGTTTCTCTTCACCTTCCTCTCCATTTCCATTCCTTCTCTTAGGCCACATAACACACAGGGAAAAATAAAAGGCTACACAAATAGAAGCAGAAATACCTACATTTATAACAACTCAAGTGATTGTTGGGAAACCATAGATAGCTTTTGTTATTGTTGTTGTATGTGCTCAGCATGTCTGACTGTTGGCAACACTGTAGACTGTAGCTCGCAGAGCTCCTCTGTCTGTGGAATTTTCCAGGCAAGCATACTGTAGTGGGTCGTCATTTCCTACTCCAGGGGATCTTCCTGACCCAGGGATCGAATCTGTGTCTCTAGCATCTCCTGCAGTGGCAGATGGATTCTTTACCACTGCACCAGTGGGAAAGCCCATAGATAGTTTACACTGAGATATTTTATTGTAGCACACAAATCACCTAAATGTTGACTTCCTGGTCTTTGAGAGATGATATTAATTTGTTCATTCATTAAACACATTAATTAAGGTCATAAGGTGAGCCAAGAAATGTATTAAATGTGGTGTTTAGGAAGGTAAAGAGACAGCACTTACCCTTGAGGTGCTCAGTCTACAGGAACTCAGAGGTTTAAGTCTCCCAGAAGACCAGTTCAAGAAATTATGATCTGATCCTCTTTCCCTATTTTGCCATTGGACAAAGGATATTTGTATCATCTTAGTGTAGCTGTATAAGAGCACTTAGATGGTAATGAACAGGGAGGCCTGACGTGCTGCGATTCATAGGGTCGCAAAGAGTCGGACACGACTGAGCGACTGAACTGAACTGAACTGAAAAGGTATTTAGTTTACTCTTCAGGATTATTCAAATACACAGACTCACTGAAGGTCAATAACTCATAGAATTCTGATCTGGCTGATGGAAAGTGAGCAGATAGTGTAGAACAGAGAGACCATTTGTTGACTTCCTTATTCAAAACATCCAAGACTCATGGCTGAGGCATAATTCTTACTACCTGTTTTATCTCTATGACTGTAAGTATCACAAGGAGGAGCACCGGATCATTCACGCTTTGGGAAATTAACAAAGAAAGAGTGTCTTGAATTTTTGCCTGAATTCTTTCAAACTCTATTAGGTTGGAGGTTGTTGCTTGAATGGGTGAACTAGTATCATTCTGATCCATGAAATGATTGTGCCTTAACCAATCATTGATGGCTATCATTGATCATGAGAGAAGAACTGACAGATGGGAGTGGATCGATTTGTATCGTGGTTCCAATCACTTACATAGTTTATTCCACTGCACAAGTAATGGTAATACTCTCACAGGTGAGAAATCAGGGCAGCACAGCAGACCTGCAAAGCCAGAGTTTTAAGTAACTCCCTCATCAGTGCACCAGCATTCAGCTGGGCATGTATATTCCCTCTTTAATATTATCTGGGTGAGAAAGCTTGTTTCAAAGAGAGGAAAGCCCAAAAAGAAATTAACTGGTTATGCCAAAGTTCTTCATTCAACACCTGATGCAATAAACACTGAGGACCTTTGTGCAGGGACCAATCTGAAGATGAGTAAGATGCAGTCATCCTAGGGAAGTACATAGTTTGAAATTTGCATTAACAATGATAAAAGTAGGTCAAAATTCATCAGAGGCATATGAAAGTTTCTGAAACGGTGCAGTGGAGGTTCTAAGGAGAAAGATGTTGCCACCAGATTGGGAGAGGGTCTTAGGGAAAGCTTGCAGAAAAAGGCATAGAAGGAATTGACTCTGTCATTTAATTTGTAAAGAAAAAAGAAATTACCAATTCACTTAACAAAAACTTTTTTACCCTTCTCCTCCATGGTTTGTTGTTGTCCTTGTTTTGTTTTAGTCGCTAAGTTGTATCTGACTCTTTTGCAACCCCATGGACTATAGCCCTGGCCAGGCTCCTCTGTCCATGGGGTTTCCCACACAAAAATACTGGAGTGGGTTGCCATTTCCTTCTCCAGGGGATCTTCCAGACCCAGGGATTGTAGTAGCTAACATTTAATTAAGCACTTATTGTGTTGGGTATTTCACTAAGTGCTTGGCCCACTTTATTTCATGTAATTTTCAAAACAACCTATGAGATAGGAATTATCACCTCTATTTTATAGGAAAAGGCAGACAGAGCCTGAACTAACAGAAGAGTTTGTATTCTTGGCTAGGAGAACCCAGGTAAGAAAAAGCTTTTATATCCAGCCTATGGGATAGAGACAAGCTGGGTTTTGAAGAATTAGCGACGAACATAAACTTTTTCTAAGATCGCAGAGTCGGACACCACTTAGCAACTGAACAACAAAGAGTAGGAGGCCTCCTAAGTGTCTGAGTCAAAAACCTCAAACAGTAAAAACATCTGAAGGACCTTGGACTTAGGTAGAATCTGCCTTGTTGAGTATGACTCCATCTCAGGAACCTTGTCTTTTGTCTTATCACTGTCCCCAGAGATTCTAGCACTCTGCCTGGCAAATAGTAGATGCTCAAATTTTATCTGTTGAAGGAGAATTTTCACCATCATTGAACATTCACTGGAACGTGGGGCAATTATGTTCCCTTCCTCACGCCTACACTTAGGTTTTCCTATCTTGAAACCTATATTGGAATGATCTGAACATCATTAAGACACTATATTAAGTTTAATAAGCTGTTATCCAGGAAAATTTAATTACGTAGGGCAAAAGTAGGAATATTATAGTGGCTAATGGGAATGTCGGTACAGGACAGGGAGGACACTCTTATTTATACGTTTAATCCTAATATTTCTGGCAGTCTGTGCAGAAGAGGGCGGAAGGTTGGTTTTACATTCCTTAAGGCGGGCTCCTTCACCATCTAAAGGCGCTCGAATTCTTGAGACGGAAACGCTCGCATAGGGATGCCCTCGCCCAGGACACCGCCCTTAAAATCAGACAGAGGAAGACTTCTTTTTCCTTGAAGGCGCTTGGCAATCCCTGCCCCCTAAGGGAGTGGAGGCAGAGAGAGAATACATCTACATCTCTCACGTCTGCCCAAGTACAGATTGGCAAGTGGTATGGAGCGCAGACCTCTGTCATTTATTTATTTTTCTCTCCACTGGGTGCGCTGTCCCTTTAAATGGGGGACGCTGGTGCTGGCTCCGTAACACCGGAGCCGGCAGCTTGTTGATTTCAGAGCTGGTGAATTTCACATTGTTTCCACTTCACTTTCCTCGCCCGGGGGAGGCTTAGGTTGGCTCTATAACCGCTATAGTCGGGGCCAGCGAGGGCCAGGGGAGGGCAGGGACCTACTGCATCTGGGCCGGCTTGGGGCCGCAGGAAAGGGTGTCGGGGCCACACACGCACTCACGCTGCAGTCCAGATCCTCCTGAAGCCCGTACGCCCGGAGCGCACCCAGCCGGGACCGCCCGCCTAGACGCCGGCCCGCCAGCCCGCCCACGGGCCGGGGTCACAGCCAAGGAGCCGACGAGGGGAGGAGGCCCAGGGGGGCCGGGTGGGGGGGCGGGGGTGGGTGCTGCCGCCGCCGCGGAGCTGCTACTCGGCGCGTTTTGTATGAAGATGGCGGCTCCCACCGCCAGCAAGGCAGCCTCCCTGGGCTGTAACAACAAGCCTGCGTTCCCGGAGCTGGATTTCAGGTCGGGAGGGGATCTTCCTGACCGAGGCATCAAATCCGAGTTTTCTTCATTGCAGGCAGATTCTTTAACGTCTAAGCCACCAGGGGATCTCCCAAGTCACTCTTAAATATCTTCTAATAATTATTCTGTTTCTCTTCACCTTCCTCTCCATTTCCATTCCTTCTCTTAGGCCACATAACACACAGGGAAAAATAAAAGGCTACACAAATAGAAGCAGAAATACCTACATTTATAACAACTCAAGTGATTGTTGGGAAACCATAGATAGCTTTTGTTATTGTTGTTGTATGTGCTCAGCATGTCTGACTGTTGGCAACACTGTAGACTGTAGCTCGCAGAGCTCCTCTGTCTGTGGAATTTTCCAGGCAAGCATACTGTAGTGGGTCGTCATTTCCTACTCCAGGGGATCTTCCTGACCCAGGGATCGAATCTGTGTCTCTAGCATCTCCTGCAGTGGCAGATGGATTCTTTACCACTGCACCAGTGGGAAAGCCCATAGATAGTTTACACTGAGATATTTTATTGTAGCACACAAATCACCTAAATGTTGACTTCCTGGTCTTTGAGAGATGATATTAATTTGTTCATTCATTAAACACATTAATTAAGGTCATAAGGTGAGCCAAGAAATGTATTAAATGTGGTGTTTAGGAAGGTAAAGAGACAGCACTTACCCTTGAGGTGCTCAGTCTACAGGAACTCAGAGGTTTAAGTCTCCCAGAAGACCAGTTCAAGAAATTATGATCTGATCCTCTTTCCCTATTTTGCCATTGGACAAAGGATATTTGTATCATCTTAGTGTAGCTGTATAAGAGCACTTAGATGGTAATGAACAGGGAGGCCTGACGTGCTGCGATTCATAGGGTCGCAAAGAGTCGGACACGACTGAGCGACTGAACTGAACTGAACTGAAAAGGTATTTAGTTTACTCTTCAGGATTATTCAAATACACAGACTCACTGAAGGTCAATAACTCATAGAATTCTGATCTGGCTGATGGAAAGTGAGCAGATAGTGTAGAACAGAGAGACCATTTGTTGACTTCCTTATTCAAAACATCCAAGACTCATGGCTGAGGCATAATTCTTACTACCTGTTTTATCTCTATGACTGTAAGTATCACAAGGAGGAGCACCGGATCATTCACGCTTTGGGAAATTAACAAAGAAAGAGTGTCTTGAATTTTTGCCTGAATTCTTTCAAACTCTATTAGGTTGGAGGTTGTTGCTTGAATGGGTGAACTAGTATCATTCTGATCCATGAAATGATTGTGCCTTAACCAATCATTGATGGCTATCATTGATCATGAGAGAAGAACTGACAGATGGGAGTGGATCGATTTGTATCGTGGTTCCAATCACTTACATAGTTTATTCCACTGCACAAGTAATGGTAATACTCTCACAGGTGAGAAATCAGGGCAGCACAGCAGACCTGCAAAGCCAGAGTTTTAAGTAACTCCCTCATCAGTGCACCAGCATTCAGCTGGGCATGTATATTCCCTCTTTAATATTATCTGGGTGAGAAAGCTTGTTTCAAAGAGAGGAAAGCCCAAAAAGAAATTAACTGGTTATGCCAAAGTTCTTCATTCAACACCTGATGCAATAAACACTGAGGACCTTTGTGCAGGGACCAATCTGAAGATGAGTAAGATGCAGTCATCCTAGGGAAGTACATAGTTTGAAATTTGCATTAACAATGATAAAAGTAGGTCAAAATTCATCAGAGGCATATGAAAGTTTCTGAAACGGTGCAGTGGAGGTTCTAAGGAGAAAGATGTTGCCACCAGATTGGGAGAGGGTCTTAGGGAAAGCTTGCAGAAAAAGGCATAGAAGGAATTGACTCTGTCATTTAATTTGTAAAGAAAAAAGAAATTACCAATTCACTTAACAAAAACTTTTTTACCCTTCTCCTCCATGGTTTGTTGTTGTCCTTGTTTTGTTTTAGTCGCTAAGTTGTATCTGACTCTTTTGCAACCCCATGGACTATAGCCCTGGCCAGGCTCCTCTGTCCATGGGGTTTCCCACACAAAAATACTGGAGTGGGTTGCCATTTCCTTCTCCAGGGGATCTTCCAGACCCAGGGATTGTAGTAGCTAACATTTAATTAAGCACTTATTGTGTTGGGTATTTCACTAAGTGCTTGGCCCACTTTATTTCATGTAATTTTCAAAACAACCTATGAGATAGGAATTATCACCTCTATTTTATAGGAAAAGGCAGACAGAGCCTGAACTAACAGAAGAGTTTGTATTCTTGGCTAGGAGAACCCAGGTAAGAAAAAGCTTTTATATCCAGCCTATGGGATAGAGACAAGCTGGGTTTTGAAGAATTAGCGACGAACATAAACTTTTTCTAAGATCGCAGAGTCGGACACCACTTAGCAACTGAACAACAAAGAGTAGGAGGCCTCCTAAGTGTCTGAGTCAAAAACCTCAAACAGTAAAAACATCTGAAGGACCTTGGACTTAGGTAGAATCTGCCTTGTTGAGTATGACTCCATCTCAGGAACCTTGTCTTTTGTCTTATCACTGTCCCCAGAGATTCTAGCACTCTGCCTGGCAAATAGTAGATGCTCAAATTTTATCTGTTGAAGGAGAATTTTCACCATCATTGAACATTCACTGGAACGTGGGGCAATTATGTTCCCTTCCTCACGCCTACACTTAGGTTTTCCTATCTTGAAATCTATATTGGAATGATCTGAACATCATTAAGACACTATATTAAGTTTAATAAGCTGTTATCCAGGAAAATTTAATTACGTAGGGCAAAAGTAGGAATATTATAGTGGCTAATGGGAATGTCGGTACAGGACAGGGAGGACACTCTTATTTATACGTTTAATCCTAATATTTCTGGCAGTCTGTGCAGAAGAGGGCGGAAGGTTGGTTTTACATTCCTTAAGGCGGGCTCCTTCACCATCTAAAGGCGCTCGAATTCTTGAGACGGAAACGCTCGCATAGGGATGCCCTCGCCCAGGACACCGCCCTTAAAATCAGACAGAGGAAGACTTCTTTTTCCTTGAAGGCGCTTGGCAATCCCTGCCCCCTAAGGGAGTGGAGGCAGAGAGAGAATACATCTACATCTCTCACGTCTGCCCAAGTACAGATTGGCAAGTGGTATGGAGCGCAGACCTCTGTCATTTATTTATTTTTCTCTCCACTGGGTGCGCTGTCCCTTTAAATGGGGGACGCTGGTGCTGGCTCCGTAACACCGGAGCCGGCAGCTTGTTGATTTCAGAGCTGGTGAATTTCACATTGTTTCCACTTCACTTTCCTCGCCCGGGGGAGGCTTAGGTTGGCTCTATAACCGCTATAGTCGGGGCCAGCGAGGGCCAGGGGAGGGCAGGGACCTACTGCATCTGGGCCGGCTTGGGGCCGCAGGAAAGGGTGTCGGGGCCACACACGCACTCACGCTGCAGTCCAGATCCTCCTGAAGCCCGTACGCCCGGAGCGCACCCAGCCGGGACCGCCCGCCTAGACGCCGGCCCGCCAGCCCGCCCACGGGCCGGGGTCACAGCCAAGGAGCCGACGAGGGGAGGAGGCCCAGGGGGGCCGGGTGGGGGGGCGGGGGTGGGTGCTGCCGCCGCCGCGGAGCTGCTACTCGGCGCGTTTTGTATGAAGATGGCGGCTCCCACCGCCAGCAAGGCAGCCTCCCTGGGCTGTAACAACAAGCCTGCGTTCCCGGAGCTGGATTTCAGGTCGGGAGCTCGGGTGGAGGAATTGAACAAACTCATCCAAGAATTTACGAAGCACGACCAGCGGGAATATGACGACCAGAGAGCACTGGAGATTCACACAGCTAAGGATTTCATCTTTTCCATGCTGGGTAAGGAGGAAAAAGAGAGGGGTGTGTGTGTGTGAGAGTGATGGGAAACAGGGTAAAGAACCCATTCCCCCTTCTCGTGCGCTCTTTCCTTCTTTATTTTCTTCCCGGAGCCAGGTGCCTGGGGTATAACCCATCTCTGTTCCGCCTTTTCCATTCTTTCTCCGCCGCAACCTGAGCTGCCTTCCCTTCCCTCCTAACTATACTTTGCCCCGGGTCCCTTTTCCGCACCGCCCCCGATTACTGACTCTTTTGTTAATTTCTCGCCGACTGGGGGTGGTAGGCAGGTGAAGCGTTGGTGGTGAAACGGCTCACTGTTGAGGGGAAGCCCCTGGAAGCCGCGCGGTCCAGCAGAGAACCCGCGGCGCCTTCAATGAAGGGATCTGTCTCCGGAGGCACGGACGTGCTCCTTCCCTGCGCCGAGTCTCAGGTCCTCTCTGGAGCTCGGGGAACGGAGACAGCTTGGGGCTCTGGCTCGGCTCCCGAGCGACAAGTTGCGAGCAGTCTTGCGGCGCGGCGCTGTCACGCTGAGCCTCCGGTGGCCAAACTTGTTGGGTGTTCCCTAGTAACCCGCTCGAGTATGCTGGGCGCCCGGAGTTCCTGCAACTTTGATTTGCAGATGGATTTCCCAATAGATTTCCCACTGAAGCGGTTGGAAGCATTTCCGGTGCTTCTCCAGGGTTCTTGCTGATCTCAGAATTCCTAATTCCCAGCTCGAAAATGACCGCGCTCAGACCTCTGACCCCGAGGATCGCCGCCAGCCCCTTGCTCTTTGTGTGCTGTCTGTTCGCTGGTCGAGAGAGGTGTCCTGGGTTTCGAACCTCGGCGACGTTTGGATTAGAATAAAGCCGCTTCTCCCATCCCCCAGCCTGGCACCTACAGGTCCTTAACAGATTGTTGAATGTTGTGTATAGGAAAATAATTGAGCCGGGCAGGGCGATCGAATAATCGCCTAGTATCCTCTAGTTGTGAGTAGTGCTGTGAGAGTCCGCTGGTGGGAGCCTCCCACGTAGCTTGCGGCTCCACCGAGGCCACTCCGGCTGCCATGCAGTACGTGGCCAGGGGGTTAACACTCCACCGAACTGGGACTCCAGGGCAGCGCTGCCTGACTCGTGTCTGTGAGCTCTACAGACACATTCTTAGGCAATTTACCAGGTAGTGGAAAATTTCACTGAAAAGGTCTTTGACTGCAGAGGAAGACTTGAGTTTTTTCCTTCGTCCTGCCATCTATTGGATTTCATCCGCTGCCTCCTCTCGTTGCGTCCTCCCCACAGCCCAAGAAGTGGGTAATACAAGTTGAACGTGTGGCCGCGGAGGTAGTAACGTTTTGGGAAGTTGTATGAAGCACATTAAAACTTGGGGCTGGATTTTACCTTTTGCTCCATTCTCCCCAAAGTGTATCCTAGATTGTGTATGAGGTTGGAAAGCACTCTGTTGAGATATTCGACGATTCAGCTAGTATTTAGATAAATGTGGGGTGTGTATGTGTGTGTGCGTGTGTTTAAATTACTCCCTAATCTTGTGATGGGATGGGATTCCAGAGGGAAACTTTACAAGCTTACAAAGCTTTCAGATCTGAAAACCAGCACTGTGCTTGTCAGAAGGGTGAGGATACCCCGAGAATGCCCAGGGCAGTTATTTAAGTTGTTTAATCATTGCCTCTCTTCAGCCTGTCTAATGGAAATTGCCCGTTGTGTTCTTACAGCCCCCAGATCAGTTCCACTGCCTCCTGCTCTAGGTCGTTCCTTAGGAAAACGTGCTTGGTCACCCTCAGTCAGGGATACTCAAGGAGCAGAAAAGGGGAGGCTGTGGAAGGGGTTAAGTTTAAACGCCCAGCTCATTAGGAACTTCTGTGTTAACCCCACAGCTGATACACTGATTTCACAAAGCCTTTACCCACATATGAATGGCAAATGAATTATTGCTTAATTCATTTTGTGTTGAATGTCATGAGTGTGTTGACAGGTAAATGAAATTCCCTTTTATTCCTTTTTACCCACTTGATCTTGCAAGAGTGGTCTTTTTCGCCCCCTGGGAATCTGATGTTTCCACCTGCAGGAGAGAAAAATTCAGGAGAATGTCATTTAAGCCTCTTAGCCCTCTGGACACCAGAAGGCAGATGGCGAAATGAGCCTGCCTGTGTGTGGTGCTGCGTTCATTTGTGCGTTGCTTGCTTTCCTTTAATGAGGTGCTGGCTGCTCTAGTCAAGTGAAGGTTTGGCGACAGCAAGGTCCCTGTGTGGATTTACTTTTTCTAAAGCGGATTTTCGCTGGGCTTAAAAAAAAACAAAATCTCTTTCTGTGCACTGTGTTTCACTTGCCACAGCTCAGAGTCTTTAATGAATATGCGAATGAGGTGTCTTAATAACCCTCAGCTTGTTAAGGTGTTACAGGGGTGGGACCAGGCCCTTATTTCTGTGAGTTGGAGTGAGGGGAGATATAAGGGGGTTGAGTCCTCCTGGCTTTGTTCTGCCTCTGTTGGAGCAGCACCTGAGGATTGTCAGCAGCTTAAAAACATTATCCCCTCATACAGAATGAAATGACAGGGGAATTTGGTGCACACCTCTTTAATGGAACTGTGGATAACACTACCTCTCTTTTTAGGCTATTGGCAGGAGCAGCCACTCTCTGTTTGAGACTTTTAGCCCGGAATAAGCACCCCCAGCTTCCAAGATCCTTTTTGTTTTATTTAGATTGGAGGTAACTTTATGCAGAAGAGCAAAGTGGTGGTATAGACTGTTGTCATAAACAGTAACCTGTCAGCACCAGGAAACTCCACTGTCCTACCAAAGTGGATATCTGCATATGCTGAGGAGTAGGTCTGAGTCCACTACTGGTCACACAGTGGCTTTGTGGTCTGTCCTAATGTTCTCTGTCCAGAGATTCTGATTCCTTTGGAAGCAGGTGTTTGTGGGAGTCATCTAGACTCGCTTTTTATTTCTCTACACCTTGGTCTTTTTGGAGAATGATTGCTGTTATTATCTAGTTAATATTTGAGAGCCCAGACTGTGGGAGAGGCAGTGTATAATAAACGCCATTTATCAAAATTCAGGGAAATTGCCAGAGTTCATTAATGTTTTAATAATATTTGGTGTTTGCATAATATCTCTGCCAGCTCTTTTGTTATCTTCATTCCCCTGCTGAAGTTGGATGAAGACTGGTTATATCCCCATTGAACAGATGCAGAACAGGGGTTACGCAGAAGCTAGAAGAACCAGGAAGAAACAAGCAGTCCCTATACTTGCCCTTCAGTCCAAATGGTCAGTACCATGGTGTGGTCATTAGAGGAGTCATCAGTTACTGACTGCCTTCTTGGTGCCTGGAATTTCACATAACTTTAGGAGTAGGTATTGCTTTCCCATTATCCAGATAAAGATATTGAAATTTACTAGGATTAAGAATCATCCAGGCTTCCATGGCTAATAAGTGGAAGAGGTTGCTGAACCTCACATGAGCCTGATTCTAGGTCTTTTTTTTTTTTTTTTTATAATTAAGAGTTGATGCATTAAATCCAAAGGAGGGACTTTGTTTAAAAACAGAGCATTCCCTCTTCTTTCAGAAATTTGTTTCTGATTTCAACTGTAAGTATTAGGGTAATCCAGGCAGCATTTGAGGTGAGTCCTGGAGCAATCTGGATTTGAATATTTTATTCCATAAAAGGATCATTTGTTTTGAATTTCAGGTTGAGAAAATGATGGTCCTTATAACAAATATTCAAACCTATAGTTCCTGTCTTAGTTTGGCTCTTGCTGGCTAAGTGGTCTTAGTTTTTTCGTCTATTAAACACAGATAATAATAATTTTGTCTATTAAATGTGGATAGTAGTATTTTCATCTATTAAACATGGATATAGTAATGCATGGTTTCAGAATTGTTATGGGCGCATATGAAGTTACTTTGTAAACCAAAAAGGAAGGTATACAGGATTTTATTATTTATTTTTAAGAAATTGGCATTTTTAGAAAATCTAGTGAACTTACACTAGAATTATCTCTGCAGTTTCCTATCAGAAAGACTACAGAGTATATTTAGAGGTGACTTAGGAGAAGAAAGGCTCTGGCTGTAGAGGGCATGATTAATTCCAACTCACATTACCATTTGTTAAGTTCATACTATATGCTGGCCCTTGTGCTAGCTACTTTGCATAAATCTATTCATGTAATTTTTTTTCCAGAGACTTTATAAGGATAAATATCATCATGCCTCTTTTAGAGGTGAAGTAAACGGTATTATCCCCTTTTAAAGATGAAACATTGAGGCTCAGAGAGGTCAAGTACTTATGGCAAAACCATACAGAGGTTGCCTTTGAACCTATAAAAGGATGTCTGACTCAAAAGCTCATGTTCCTTCCACTGTATGGGCAGTCTGTTTCTATCACTTCTGAACCAGACAGCCAAAGAGGCCCCACTCCCTGGGGAATGCTGTACCACTCAGTACCCTGCTTAGCCTGCAGGAGCAGAGATGGTCTCTTTTGTCCTGTCTCTCTCTTCTTTTCTTAAAGCTTTCTATTTTGTGTTGGGGTATAGCCGATTAACAATGTTGTGGTAGTTTCAGGTGAACAGCCGAGGGACTCAGCCATACATATACAGGTCTTACTTACATTCATGTGTTCAACGAGTAATTACTGAATGTTATACTGTTTGCCAAGCAGTATGCAGGGTCATAAGAATAAAATAGTGAGCAAAAACTTTAATTCCTGTGGGAGACCCTCCCTCTTCCGCTTGCCCATCAACCCCCAAAAGAGAATGGTTGCCTCACTCTTGTCCTCTTTCAGACCCATGGTGTCTCTGACTGCTGTCAGATCTGCCATATTTTTACGCACTTTTTTGGTCTACGGAGTAGGCCATTGTGAAGCCTTGTCTTTCGGGTGTTTGAGTGTTACTTTTCCTTAGCGAATTCATGCAGCCATCTTTACTGAGGGGATTTATTGTGAATCGTTGCTAAGTCTTGGTAACTTCCTTTGCGTTCTAGTCACTGATGTGCTGTGGTGTCTGTATAACAGACAAAGTCATCTTTGAAGTCTATTCCAGCTCTGAAAACATTATGCATCTGGGGCAGGGAAGTCCCTCTACATTTATTTTTGCTTCTAGTTTGAGTTGGTTTCCATTCTCCCTCCATTGTTCTAGGCAGTCACTGCCCTTCATGAGAGAAGAGCCCTGGTCTTTCCATGAGGCCTTGTCGTGCCAGCCATTGGATGATGTGCTGCTTGTGATTAGACTGGGCCCCTTTTGTCTTCACAGAAATAGTGGAGTCTCTTATGTCAAACCAGGAACTTGTCATTGAATGTCAGCTCTTTAGACTCTCCTGGAGCTTTTTAACAGTTTGGAATCTCTGATCCCCTTTCAGGCCTATTGAATCTGAATCCCTAGAGATCCCCAGGCTGGCTGCTCAGCACTCCAGCATCCTGTCCCGTGTTCAGTTCAGCCTGATACTGGGCATTTCTGGTTCAGTAGAGCTGCACATACACACAATGAGCTGATCCTAGTTGACTTTTGAGACTAGAACTGGGCTGCTGAGCCTAACGAGCAGTTACATCTGCTGCTTCTGGAAGATAATGCTGGAATCCTTCCCCCGGGACAGAGACAGGGAGGCATAGTGATTGAGATGAGAATGTTTCCTTTATGTCAGAGGTTGTCATAGGGTTTCACATTATTGGATAATTTCCATCAACAGCATAACCCTTTGAAGTAAAGAAGTATGGGGAACTCCAGAATTGGAAAAATTCAGGAATGTCCAAGTTTACCAGCAAGTAAGTGACATAGCCGGGACTTAACCAAGGTCAGGCTGATGCAAAAGCCCTTGCTTTCAACAATGATACTATTCTGCCTTCTCAAGGGACAGGAGAACTGGACTCTAGTCTCAGCTTCTCCAGTAACTTTCTCTGTGACTTTGGGCAAGTCACATAACAGACTCTGAGTCTCAGTTTTTAAATAGTTAATTTGGGGCAAATAATTATGCCTACCTCCTGTGTTCAGGTGCATTCAGTGCTAAAGCTGAAGATACAAAAGAAGGATGTTTCTGAGTTCCAGTACCAGCTCTGTTTTATACTGTGTGGAGTGTGTGCTACCCTAAGTCACCTAATATTTTGGGGTATTTTTTGGCCCATTTTCCAATTACAGAAAATGCAAAGATAAAAGTAAAATCACCTCTGAATTCTAATTATTATTAATATTTGATGCACAATTTTTTCTGGGCATCTATGTTTATAAAACATGCTTACAGTCACTCATACTTGCATACAGTTTTACATACATAATCCTATTGCATATATATGTATTTCTTAATAAAATTACCAATATGCTATCATCTCCACTTTTAGAAAGAAACTATATATAACCTGTGGAAAGATGTTTTCTAGCCTTTTTCACTCATTTTTTATTTAAAAAATATACTGTTTTGGAAATTACAGGACACTTTGTAATATAACGATTGAGGGATGAAGAACCTTCTTGTTGGTGAGATTTGAGGGTTTGGCCTGGCTTACCTGAATATCTACGCTGGTCGAGAGAGGTGTCCTGGGTTTCGAACCTCGGCGACGTTTGGATTAGAATAAAGCCGCTTCTCCCATCCCCCAGCCTGGCACCTACAGGTCCTTAACAGATTGTTGAATGTTGTGTATAGGAAAATAATTGAGCCGGGCAGGGCGATCGAATAATCGCCTAGTATCCTGTAGTTGTGAGTAGTGCTGTGAGAGTCCGCTGGTGGGAGCCTCCCACGTAGCTTGCGGCTCCACCGAGGCCACTCCGGCTGCCATGCAGTACGTGGCCAGGGGGTTAACACTCCACCGAACTGGGACTCCAGGGCAGCGCTGCCTGACTCGTGTCTGTGAGCTCTACAGACACATTCTTAGGCAATTTACCAGGTAGTGGAAAATTTCACTGAAAAGGTCTTTGACTGCAGAGGAAGACTTGAGTTTTTTCCTTCGTCCTGCCATCTATTGGATTTCATCCGCTGCCTCCTCTCGTTGCGTCCTCCCCACAGCCCAAGAAGTGGGTAATACAAGTTGAACGTGTGGCCGCGGAGGTAGTAACGTTTTGGGAAGTTGTATGAAGCACATTAAAACTTGGGGCTGGATTTTACCTTTTGCTCCATTCTCCCCAAAGTGTATCCTAGATTGTGTATGAGGTTGGAAAGCACTCTGTTGAGATATTCGACGATTCAGCTAGTATTTAGATAAATGTGGGGTGTGTATGTGTGTGTGCGTGTGTTTAAATTACTCCCTAATCTTGTGATGGGATGGGATTCCAGAGGGAAACTTTACAAGCTTACAAAGCTTTCAGATCTGAAAACCAGCACTGTGCTTGTCAGAAGGGTGAGGATACCCCGAGAATGCCCAGGGCAGTTATTTAAGTTGTTTAATCATTGCCTCTCTTCAGCCTGTCTAATGGAAATTGCCCGTTGTGTTCTTACAGCCCCCAGATCAGTTCCACTGCCTCCTGCTCTAGGTCGTTCCTTAGGAAAACGTGCTTGGTCACCCTCAGTCAGGGATACTCAAGGAGCAGAAAAGGGGAGGCTGTGGAAGGGGTTAAGTTTAAACGCCCAGCTCATTAGGAACTTCTGTGTTAACCCCACAGCTGATACACTGATTTCACAAAGCCTTTACCCACATATGAATGGCAAATGAATTATTGCTTAATTCATTTTGTGTTGAATGTCATGAGTGTGTTGACAGGTAAATGAAATTCCCTTTTATTCCTTTTTACCCACTTGATCTTGCAAGAGTGGTCTTTTTCGCCCCCTGGGAATCTGATGTTTCCACCTGCAGGAGAGAAAAATTCAGGAGAATGTCATTTAAGCCTCTTAGCCCTCTGGACACCAGAAGGCAGATGGCGAAATGAGCCTGCCTGTGTGTGGTGCTGCGTTCATTTGTGCGTTGCTTGCTTTCCTTTAATGAGGTGCTGGCTGCTCTAGTCAAGTGAAGGTTTGGCGACAGCAAGGTCCCTGTGTGGATTTACTTTTTCTAAAGCGGATTTTCGCTGGGCTTAAAAAAAAACAAAATCTCTTTCTGTGCACTGTGTTTCACTTGCCACAGCTCAGAGTCTTTAATGAATATGCGAATGAGGTGTCTTAATAACCCTCAGCTTGTTAAGGTGTTACAGGGGTGGGACCAGGCCCTTATTTCTGTGAGTTGGAGTGAGGGGAGATATAAGGGGGTTGAGTCCTCCTGGCTTTGTTCTGCCTCTGTTGGAGCAGCACCTGAGGATTGTCAGCAGCTTAAAAACATTATCCCCTCATACAGAATGAAATGACAGGGGAATTTGGTGCACACCTCTTTAATGGAACTGTGGATAACACTACCTCTCTTTTTAGGCTATTGGCAGGAGCAGCCACTCTCTGTTTGAGACTTTTAGCCCGGAATAAGCACCCCCAGCTTCCAAGATCCTTTTTGTTTTATTTAGATTGGAGGTAACTTTATGCAGAAGAGCAAAGTGGTGGTATAGACTGTTGTCATAAACAGTAACCTGTCAGCACCAGGAAACTCCACTGTCCTACCAAAGTGGATATCTGCATATGCTGAGGAGTAGGTCTGAGTCCACTACTGGTCACACAGTGGCTTTGTGGTCTGTCCTAATGTTCTCTGTCCAGAGATTCTGATTCCTTTGGAAGCAGGTGTTTGTGGGAGTCATCTAGACTCGCTTTTTATTTCTCTACACCTTGGTCTTTTTGGAGAATGATTGCTGTTATTATCTAGTTAATATTTGAGAGCCCAGACTGTGGGAGAGGCAGTGTATAATAAACGCCATTTATCAAAATTCAGGGAAATTGCCAGAGTTCATTAATGTTTTAATAATATTTGGTGTTTGCATAATATCTCTGCCAGCTCTTTTGTTATCTTCATTCCCCTGCTGAAGTTGGATGAAGACTGGTTATATCCCCATTGAACAGATGCAGAACAGGGGTTACGCAGAAGCTAGAAGAACCAGGAAGAAACAAGCAGTCCCTATACTTGCCCTTCAGTCCAAATGGTCAGTACCATGGTGTGGTCATTAGAGGAGTCATCAGTTACTGACTGCCTTCTTGGTGCCTGGAATTTCACATAACTTTAGGAGTAGGTATTGCTTTCCCATTATCCAGATAAAGATATTGAAATTTACTAGGATTAAGAATCATCCAGGCTTCCATGGCTAATAAGTGGAAGAGGCTGCTGAACCTCACATGAGCCTGATTCTAGGTCTTTTTTTTTTTTTTTTTATAATTAAGAGTTGATGCATTAAATCCAAAGGAGGGACTTTGTTTAAAAACAGAGCATTCCCTCTTCTTTCAGAAATTTGTTTCTGATTTCAACTGTAAGTATTAGGGTAATCCAGGCAGCATTTGAGGTGAGTCCTGGAGCAATCTGGATTTGAATATTTTATTCCATAAAAGGATCATTTGTTTTGAATTTCAGGTTGAGAAAATGATGGTCCTTATAACAAATATTCAAACCTATAGTTCCTGTCTTAGTTTGGCTCTTGCTGGCTAAGTGGTCTTAGTTTTTTCGTCTATTAAACACAGATAATAATAATTTTGTCTATTAAATGTGGATAGTAGTATTTTCATCTATTAAACATGGATATAGTAATGCATGGTTTCAGAATTGTTATGGGCGCATATGAAGTTACTTTGTAAACCAAAAAGGAAGGTATACAGGATTTTATTATTTATTTTTAAGAAATTGGCATTTTTAGAAAATCTAGTGAACTTACACTAGAATTATCTCTGCAGTTTCCTATCAGAAAGACTACAGAGTATATTTAGAGGTGACTTAGGAGAAGAAAGGCTCTGGCTGTAGAGGGCATGATTAATTCCAACTCACATTACCATTTGTTAAGTTCATACTATATGCTGGCCCTTGTGCTAGCTACTTTGCATAAATCTATTCATGTAATTTTTTTTCCAGAGACTTTATAAGGATAAATATCATCATGCCTCTTTTAGAGGTGAAGTAAACGGTATTATCCCCTTTTAAAGATGAAACATTGAGGCTCAGAGAGGTCAAGTACTTATGGCAAAACCATACAGAGGTTGCCTTTGAACCTATAAAAGGATGTCTGACTCAAAAGCTCATGTTCCTTCCACTGTATGGGCAGTCTGTTTCTATCACTTCTGAACCAGACAGCCAAAGAGGCCCCACTCCCTGGGGAATGCTGTACCACTCAGTACCCTGCTTAGCCTGCAGGAGCAGAGATGGTCTCTTTTGTCCTGTCTCTCTCTTCTTTTCTTAAAGCTTTCTATTTTGTGTTGGGGTATAGCCGATTAACAATGTTGTGGTAGTTTCAGGTGAACAGCCGAGGGACTCAGCCATACATATACAGGTCTTACTTACATTCATGTGTTCAACGAGTAATTACTGAATGTTATACTGTTTGCCAAGCAGTATGCAGGGTCATAAGAATAAAATAGTGAGCAAAAACTTTAATTCCTGTGGGAGACCCTCCCTCTTCCGCTTGCCCATCAACCCCCAAAAGAGAATGGTTGCCTCACTCTTGTCCTCTTTCAGACCCATGGTGTCTCTGACTGCTGTCAGATCTGCCATATTTTTACGCACTTTTTTGGTCTACGGAGTAGGCCATTGTGAAGCCTTGTCTTTCGGGTGTTTGAGTGTTACTTTTCCTTAGCGAATTCATGCAGCCATCTTTACTGAGGGGATTTATTGTGAATCGTTGCTAAGTCTTGGTAACTTCCTTTGCGTTCTAGTCACTGATGTGCTGTGGTGTCTGTATAACAGACAAAGTCATCTTTGAAGTCTATTCCAGCTCTGAAAACATTATGCATCTGGGGCAGGGAAGTCCCTCTACATTTATTTTTGCTTCTAGTTTGAGTTGGTTTCCATTCTCCCTCCATTGTTCTAGGCAGTCACTGCCCTTCATGAGAGAAGAGCCCTGGTCTTTCCATGAGGCCTTGTCGTGCCAGCCATTGGATGATGTGCTGCTTGTGATTAGACTGGGCCCCTTTTGTCTTCACAGAAATAGTGGAGTCTCTTATGTCAAACCAGGAACTTGTCATTGAATGTCAGCTCTTTAGACTCTCCTGGAGCTTTTTAACAGTTTGGAATCTCTGATCCCCTTTCAGGCCTATTGAATCTGAATCCCTAGAGATCCCCAGGCTGGCTGCTCAGCACTCCAGCATCCTGTCCCGTGTTCAGTTCAGCCTGATACTGGGCATTTCTGGTTCAGTAGAGCTGCACATACACACAATGAGCTGATCCTAGTTGACTTTTGAGACTAGAACTGGGCTGCTGAGCCTAACGAGCAGTTACATCTGCTGCTTCTGGAAGATAATGCTGGAATCCTTCCCCCGGGACAGAGACAGGGAGGCATAGTGATTGAGATGAGAATGTTTCCTTTATGTCAGAGGTTGTCATAGGGTTTCACATTATTGGATAATTTCCATCAACAGCATAACCCTTTGAAGTAAAGAAGTATGGGGAACTCCAGAATTGGAAAAATTCAGGAATGTCCAAGTTTACCAGCAAGTAAGTGACATAGCCGGGACTTAACCAAGGTCAGGCTGATGCAAAAGCCCTTGCTTTCAACAATGATACTATTCTGCCTTCTCAAGGGACAGGAGAACTGGACTCTAGTCTCAGCTTCTCCAGTAACTTTCTCTGTGACTTTGGGCAAGTCACATAACAGACTCTGAGTCTCAGTTTTTAAATAGTTAATTTGGGGCAAATAATTATGCCTACCTCCTGTGTTCAGGTGCATTCAGTGCTAAAGCTGAAGATACAAAAGAAGGATGTTTCTGAGTTCCAGTACCAGCTCTGTTTTATACTGTGTGGAGTGTGTGCTACCCTAAGTCACCTAATATTTTGGGGTATTTTTTGGCCCATTTTCCAATTACAGAAAATACAAAGATAAAAGTAAAATCACCTCTGAATTCTAATTATTATTAATATTTGATGCACAATTTTTTCTGGGCATCTATGTTTATAAAACATGCTTACAGTCACTCATACTTGCATACAGTTTTACATACATAATCCTATTGCATATATATGTATTTCTTAATAAAATTACCAATATGCTATCATCTCCACTTTTAGAAAGAAACTATATATAACCTGTGGAAAGATGTTTTCTAGCCTTTTTCACTCATTTTTTATTTAAAAAATATACTGTTTTGGAAATTACAGGACACTTTGTAATATAACGATTGAGGGATGAAGAACCTTCTTGTTGGTGAGATTTGAGGGTTTGGCCTGGCTTACCTGAATATCTCTTTTGTTTGGGCCATTTTCTCTATCCAAATTTGTTAACTTGAGTCCTTGGAAACAATAACTTTGAATCTCTGAACCTGAAAAGGGAAAAATTACATCTTTATTTTTATTGACTGCTAAAAGATGCTTGCTCCTTGGAAGAAAAGCTATGCCAAACCTAGACAGTGTATTAAAAAGCAGAGACATCACTTTTCCAACAACTGTACATATAGTCATAGCTATGGTTTTTCCAGTAGTCATGGCTAGATGTAAGAGTTGGACCATGAAAAAGGCTGAGTGCCGAAGAATTGATGCTTTTGAACTGTGGTGTTGGAGAAGACTCTTGCAAGTCCCTTGGAGTGCAATCAAGCCAGTCAATCCTAAAGGAAATCAAAGCTGAATATTTATTGGAAGGACTGATGCTAAAGCTCCAATACTTTGGCCACCTGATGGAAAGAACTGACTCATTAAAAGAGACCATGGTGCTGGGAAAGATTGAAGGCAGGAGGAGAAGGGGACAACAGAGGATGAGATGGTTGAATGGCATCACTGACTCAGTGGACTGAGTTTGAGCAAGTTCTGGGAGATGGTGAAGAACAGGGAATCCTGGCATGCTACAGTCTATGGGGTTGCAAAGAGTTGGACATGACTGAGTGACTTAACAACAACTGCAGTGTTGCATTTCCTTTCATTATAAAAGTAGGTAACAGACCATAGTAGTATTGGCAGTATCTATGTATCTTGCTTTTGTTGCCAAAAGAAATCACAGCCATTGGCATTTCATATTACAGACGTTATAGACATCTCAAAAAACATTCATCGCTGCTTTGAAATTATGGTAGATGTTAGACTTGCTGCTAGATTTTATTGACTGCATTAATAAAGAATCACATATGGTACTCTATCACATTTTTGTCTTTTTTAATGTAAGTTTTGTGTTAATACAAACTATTTGAAGTCCTGTGTGATGTTATCGTTCATTTAAATATACTTTTTTTTTTTTTTAGTGACAATATACAGCCTTGACGTACTCCTTTTCCTATTTGGAACCAGTCTGTTGTTCCATGTCCAGTTCTAACTGTTGCTTCCTGACCTGCATATAGGTTTCTCAAGAGGCAGATCAGATGGTCTGATATTCCCATCCCATTTGTTTTCTTCTCCCAGCTCAAATGCCACTTGACTCATGAAGCTTTCCTGTATTTCTCCCAGGAGGAAAAAAATTTCCTTTTCCTCTCTGTTCTTCTAACACCTGTGCCCCTTTTATAGCCCTTGGTGCACTATTCCCCATGCTATAGGCTGAATAATACCTGCTCACTTATCTTTCCAGCACTGAGTGGAGTTATGTAAACAGTAGGTACTAACAGAGTTTAGTGACTTGATGCATTTTAAAAGAGCCCTTCTGTGCAAAGCTTTTTATATCATGCAACCCACTCCAGGATTCTTGCTTGGCAAATCTCATGGACAGGGGAGCCTGGCAGGCTGCAGTCCATGGGATTGCAAAAGAGTCAGACACAACTTAAGGACTAAACAGCAATTTAGGGCACGGGCGCTTTCTGACATTGTCTCTTTATAATTGCCGCCTCTCGTTAAGCCATATATGACATCTTCTCTGGAGTCAAGGATGGAAATCTTGATCTGGCCTCTGTTTATGGTAGGGAAGTTTCTTCTTAGATTTTAATAATTTATCCTTGAGACTTAGATAGGGCGGTTTAAGAGATGTCTCAAGTAATTGCTGTAGCTTGTTGTCTGAGAGCAGCAAATGGTGAATTGTGGAAATGGACCCTTTCTTGTAGACCCAGATTTTTCTTCCCTGGGCATCTGGGGTACTTGTGAACCTCTTGCATGCCCATGCTTGGGGCTTTAAAGGATGCACAGAAAGCATAAGTCATCTTTCCCATGAAGGTGTTCCTTGTGCTTATCAGTCAACCTCCAGGTGTTTGAATGCCTATTCTGGAATCGTAATTGCAGCAATTATTTATGATTATAAACTACTATAATTTGCCATCAATAATTTATCTTTGTGCAGTGCTTTGTAAATCACAGTACATTTTTGTGGATTACAACATGCGTTAGCATCTGGTATGGTGTGGCTTTATTGTTTGGACCAGCCTCTGAGAAAAGATTGTGTAGGAACTAGTTATCTCCATTTACAGATGGGAATACTGAGATGCTGGAAGGTGATATGACTCAGTTGGAAGTTATAGAATAGGACTCCACCCAGATCTCCAGTGTTTTCTGCTCCAGCACACAGTCTGCAAGAACCTGTGGCTTTTCTCCCCAGACATCTTTCCTGGTTGCTGAGGTGAGTCTGTGTCCCCAGACCGGGCAAGGGTAGCAACTTGCATACCTCTCCAAGCTTTTCTGCTCTCTACTGGCCCAGGGGTACATAGTGGGTGAGGGTACCATGGCTCAGTATATACCCTATAGACGTGCATTCTTCATGTCTGGTTGTTAGCCTCACTCATCTGGTTCTGAGGGTCTGTGACAGCATTTACAATGGACCTGGTTGACTACTTGCCAGCTGAGTGATTTCTTTAAGGACAGTTCATAATTATGCCATTATGTCAGGCCCTGTCTCCAGGAAACAGCTATCTATTTTTCGTGCACTTAAGTGCCTTTTCATGAATTCCCTTTGCCTGAGATAAAGAGAGAGATTACTAGGGACAGTGCTGCTATGAATAAAGCTGGCTTGGGAGCTGTTATTCAATTTGTTTGTTTTTTTTATATATTTTTTCTCAACACAAGAAGACATGATTACTACTTGTGAATTGTCAGTAGTGAGAGTTGGTATAAATCTCATTTCAGTTTCTGTTCTGAGTATTTAAATATCTACAATGTGCATAGAATTAAGCATTCATTCATTAATTCATAAATTCACTCAACATATGTTTGAGTGTCTGTCATGAACTAATGTGATTATTATGGTGCAACTATTGTATCATAAGAGCGCAAAGTGGTGAATAAGAGAAGCAAATCTCTCATAAGTCTTCATAGGACTTAGGATCTCTGGGGAATTCAGCAAGATATAAACACACAAGTAGGAAAAATAAAAACAAAAACCACAGATCATCATGATAGATGGTAACTGGGTAGGATGGAGTGAAGAGTCGTAGAGAAGGTTTCTCTGGAGTAGACAGATTTGAACTAAAAGGGTAAGAAGGACCTGGTCATCTGAGGACAGATGAAAGAGTATTCAGGTAGATGGAACAACAAGTACAAAGGCCCTGGGGTGGGTACATTTGAGAACTTTCGAGGGTGCTTAAATTACAGCAAGTCTGACTTGGCCTCTACAAGGTAAAGTGGTCTGTGTTCAGATTAAGCCCATGGTAGATGGAATGAACTGCCTGCCTTGGAATGGAGCAAGTTTCCTGCAAGTGGAGGTTTCCCAAAGGGGGCCGTCCTTGGTCTGGGCTCTTATTGGTAGCATTCCAGGACTGGAGGAGAGGGTAGACAGTGTAGAAAAGTTGCATTCAGTTCAGTTCAGTTGCTCAGTCGTGTCCAACTCTTTGCGACCCCATGAATTGCAGCACGCCAGGCCTCCCTGTCCATCACCATCTCCCAGAGTTCACTCAAACTCAAGTCCATCGAGTCAGTGATGCCATCCAGCCATCTCATCCTCTGTCGTCCCCTTCTCCTCCTGCCCCCAATCCCTCCCAGCATCAGGGTCTTTTCTGATGAGTCAGCTCTTCCCATGAGATGGCCAAAGTACTGGAGTTTCAGCTTTAGCATCATTCCTTCCAAAGAATACCCAGTGCTGATCTCCTTCAGAATGGACTGGTTGGATCTCCTTGCAGTCCAAGGGACTCTCAAATGTCTTCTCCAATACTACAGTTCAAAAGCATCAATTCTTTGGTGCTTAGCTTTCTTCACAGTCCAACTCTCGCATCCATACATGACCACTGGAAAAACCATAGCCTTGACTAGATGGACCTTTGTTGGCAAAGTAATGTCTGTGCTTTTCAATATGCTATCTAGGTGGGTCATAACTTTCCTTCCAAGGAGTAAGCGTCTTTTAATTTCATGGCTCAGTCACCATCTGCAGTGATTTGGAGCCCAAAAAAATAAAGTCTGACACTGTTTCCACTGTTTCCCCATCTATTTCCCATGAAGTGATGGGACCGGATGCCATGATCTTTGTTTCCTGAATGTTGAGCTTTAAGCTAACTTTTCACTCTCCTCTTTCACTTTCATCAAGAGGCTCTTTATTTCCTCTTCACTTTCTGCCATAAGGGTGGTGTCATCTGCATATCTGAGGTTATTGACATTTCTCCCAGCAATCTTGATTCCAGCTTGTGCTTCTTCCAGCCCAGCGTTTCTCATGATGTACTCTGCATATAAGTTAAATAAGCAGGGTGACAATATACAGCCTTGACGTACTCCTTTTCCTATTTGGAACCAGTCTATGTCCAGTTCTAACTGTTGCTTCCTGACCTGACCTGCATATAGGTTTCTCAAGAGGCAGGTCAGGTGGTCTGGTATTCCCATCTCTTTCAGAATTTTCAACAGTTTATTGTGATCCACACAGTCAAAGTTGTGTTACAGGTTTTCAAAAGGCCCTTTATAGCCATGTGATTCTCTGATTTCACCTCTGATAGCCCTAAGTCAGCAACAGTGAATTCTGTATTAGATGATTTATGGGTCAAACTGCAGTTTTCATGGGAAGATGATAAGCTTTTATTTTTTCATCTGAACTTCCACAGTCTACAAAATACTTGCATAGGCATAATCTAGTTTTGAATTCTTAAAACAACCCCAGAAAGTAGGTATTATTATTGTCTGTATTTTAACATAGGAAGAGACCGATAATCAAGAGAAGTAACACACTCAGGGTCACTAAATAGTTGAGGTGGAATCAGATTGAAGTCCTTTGACGTTCACCTCAAATTCTTTGTATTAAGCTGATTCTAGAAACCTCCCTTATCCCACCCCCTTATAGCCATGCCAGGATATGGAAGAAGGATTTCTGGTCAGAGAGAGGCACTGAGGACCAGTAGGAAGATCCAAGTCAATAGACTGCAGGCCTGTTCTTGCCCATTTTGGTATGCAACTTGGAAGCACTTTTCTAGCCTGCTTCAAGATCAGCCTTTTAGCAGCTGCAGCTGTTTATGATAACAGCTGCTTTATGCGAACGGTGATGTGATTAATAAAGAAAATCAACAGTTTGCTCTTTCGACTGTGCCCTTGGTGTGTGCAGCCTGCTTTCATGCAGGCTGTGTTTCTGATCTGGAACAACACAGTTCCACTGGCATACGGTCATCCAGGGGCTCCTAGCCCCTGGAGAAGGGGTGTCTCTCTGAATCCTAGCCTGGGCGCCAAAAGCCCATCAGGGACTGGGCAGTAAGGAAAGTGGTGGGCAGTGTGGTGAGTGCCAGGTGCTTCTTGATTTCAGTGTCAGGGATGCTGGGGAGTAGGGGGCTGCACTGATGAAGGAGATCGCCTCTCACCTCCCTTGTAGGTCAGACAGAACGCCATGGCTGCCAGTTTATCACCTCTGATTTGTAATCTGTGGCCTAGAGAAGGGCCAGCGTTCATTCATTACATACAGCTAGCCTGGGGGCAGAATCATGGATAGAACCCAGGATTCTCGTCTACCTGCTCTCTGTGTGTGTTTGTGTTAATTCTAGGATACCGTTTCCAAGTAAATTTTCCCTTTGAATCAGAAAACTATAATTGAAAATAATAGCCACACTCCAATGTGAATAGTTCAAATGCTTTATGTCTATTACCTAAATTAATGCTAACAACACCCTATGAGGAAGGTGTTATTTCTTCTTTACTGATGAGCTATCCGAAACACAGAGAGGTTAAGTAATTCGCCTAAAGTCACAGAGCCATTGGTGGACTGGGAATGTGAACCCAGGAAATCTAGCTTCAGGCAGAAAATTAGCAAATAACTATGGATCTTCTTTTTTAACCTCATTAAGAAAAACTTCTCCTGTAAAGTGGAAATCGTTGATGGAATACAATTTCATTGCTGTTAGGAAACTTGGAAATTAGGTGGCCTGAGTTCCTCCCTCCTCCATTTTACAGAAATGGAAACTGAGACCCAGAATGGAAAAGGACCTTGATCTTCTTGACTCTGACTCTTGGGCAGAGTGCAGGTGAGGTAAAATGTCCAGCAAGTGGCTGCTTCCTGAGAAAGGTGTTTGCACCTGAGACTGTCGCCTCAGCAGTGTCTGCCCCTGGGGAGCATCTGCCTGGGATTAAAGTCGCTTTGAGAAGCTGTACTTCTAGGTAGGGTATGTTTCCCTGCTGCCCAGCTGCTTTGTAGTCTGAAGTTTTTTAATTGCTATCAGATGAAGAATGTTAAAGAAATAACCTAGTGGGTACAGTGCGATTCTGGGGTGTTGTGTTCACTTTTTGTCTTTGTTCCTAGTCTGTTATTCCCCCTGCCCCCGGATGCGTGTCCTTTTCTCACATCTCTGCTGTCTGTACAGTTTGAGTATCACAGTGAATATTTTCATCTCTAAACAGTCTGTTATCTACAGTAAGGAAGGGGGCTGGCTGAGTAGACCGTGAGATACTGGGTCCAGCTCTGTGGGCTGGTAAGACTCCTGGTGATCTTCCTTCTCTGCTGCTGGTCTGAGAGCTCAGAACCTTAGGAGGATTTAGAGAGCTGTAATAGGATTCAGAGAATTACAGAGGAGTTAAGCTAGTGGGGATCTTCATGAGATTAGTTCATCCACCCCATCACACTGCTGGTGGGGAAATTTAACCCTGTGGTGGACGGTGACTTGCTCGAGGTCACACTGGCCACGACAGTGATGATAATTATATTGGGAAACTCTTCCCTGCTGTTTATTGAGCATTGTTGCAAGTGCTTTGTAATCATTAATGCATTTAATCCCGACAACTCTGTAATGGGGGTGCTGCTACCATCCTCACTTTCCTGATAAATTACAGTAGTTAAGTTACCTGCTCAAGCTGGTGAGAGGCTAGATTCAAACCTAAGCAGTAGGGCTTTTAACCCCTTAATACCTTTCCGTAACATGAGTGCCATCACCGCGCTGGGTTCTGTGCTGGTTGCTGGTGTAAAACGTGAGTTGTTGTGCTCTGTTCCTCAGTCATATCTGACCCTTTGCTACCCCATGGATTGTAGCCAGCCAGGCACCTCTGTCCATGGGATTTTACAGGCAGGATTACTGCAGTGGGTTGCCATTCCTTCTCCAGGGGATTTTCCTGATCCAGGTATCAAACCTGCATCTCCTGCGTTGGCAGATGGATTATTTACCACTGCATCACCTAGGAAGCTCTGGCATAAAACATGACGTGGTGGTAATTGTTGATGGAGATGATGGAAGGCAGGGAATGGTGGGCAGAGTAGAGAAGAGGTTGATTTCCCAGTGCAAGCCAGTTGCTAATATGATTCTTCCGGCTTCTGATCCAGAGCCTTTTTATTCTATCATTTGGCCTTTCTTGGCAGCCTTAGGGCAAACATTCTTCTAGTGCTTGTGGTTTATGTTTATTGAAAGTGATTTGTGTGAAATATCATCTTATCCATGTGGTCTTCATTTTGAAAGAAAGAAGGTGTCTCTCAGCTAATTGATTGATTTAAGGCTGGATAAAGGTCAACTGGGCCCTTGATGCTAAGTAAATTAGGGCAAGTCTTATGAAGACACAGGTTCTGCAATCTCCCTTTCCCCCCATGTCATGCCAGATTTAGAACATCTAATTAGGACATAGTTAAGGTTATCACTGGGAAGGGAGAATGAGGAGCTGATCTTTTTTTCAGTGAAAGGCAGATGTCAAAAGTACTCTTAGAACATTTACTAAGAAATCAAAATTTATAAACTGAACTGGGTTTTAAGTGAACTGAGGGACCCTTCTCTTCAGTGCGGTGAGTGACTACTTTTGAAAAGTGAATGATTCTTTAATAAAAACCCTGTCCTGTTTCCCTGTTCTGTCAGGGCAGATGTTTGTACACTGTCTCGACTTAAACCACTGAAGCACACTGGCATCATGCTGTAAAAAAATCAGTCACTGGGATGAGGTCACTTCTTGAAAATCTCATGCTCACGATGCACAGGATTAGAACTGGAAGCCTCATCCCCTAACTACTTACTCATGATTTTCCTGGAATAAAATCTCAGGGGAATGGCCATGTAGAAAGTCATGGGAGAGAATTTTATAATCTCTGGTTCTCGGGGAAGAGGATGGATAGGAAATGATCTTTCTGAATATCATTTAAGACCAGCCTACTTCTGTTTCTGTCTCCTGGGTCCTATCCTCTCTGCCAGCCCAGCCCTCTTCCTGGGGGATGATTTCTGCTCCTTTCATCTGCAGTTTCTCCTTCGTTACCAGTTCCTTCCTAAACATGCACCCATGCATTCTCCATACATTCCTTCAAAAGAGATCTTTGAGAATTTCTGTGCAACAAGTCCTCTGTGGGCAGCAGAAATAAAGTGAAGAACAAATCTTCATGTTATTGGGTTACAAGTCTTAGAAGGAGATGGACAGTGAAAAAAATAGGTAGATAAATGCCCTGAAGGAAATACCAACCAAAAGGGAACAGCATGGTGCTGTGGTTTGTCTTTCCTTCTCCAGCTTGACCTTGTCAACCAGTCTCTCCTAAACTCTCCCCACTTGGCTTCCATGGCAACGGACTCTTGCTGGTTTGCTCCTTTTCCCTCCATCTCCATTTGAGGGACAGACTCGTATTTCTTTGTCCAGCCCTTGATGATGCTTCTGCTCCTTCTCTGCTCATACTTTCTCTGATCCTCTTGTTGAGTCATTTCCCATCTCTCTTGCTGCCTCCTGAGCTTGGGCCCCAGCCTGGATTTGACTGACTTTTGGACAGTTCCACTCAGTTAACCCAAAGGTGCCCTGAACTGAGTGTCCAACGTGAATCTATGCTCCTCCTCAATCAACCACGCCACCCTTCACTAGAGTCAGGAGACGAACTTGAAAGTCATCCCGAGCCCCTCTCCCGTGCTCCTCCTCCAAAGCTGAAAAGGAACTGAGGTCTGTCCATTCTGCCTCCTCCTTTAGACTCTGTTTTCTTCTTCCCATTCCCACAGTCACCACCTTAGTTCAGGCCATTACTGTCTGTTTCCTGGGTTACTGCAGGAATCTCCCTGGGTTTTCTGCTTTGAGTCTCACATCCCTTAAATCCATTCTCCACGCTAAGTCACCTTTTAAATAGGCCTAAGCCCTCGGGGACAACCCCTCATTCTTCACGTAAAGTTCAAACTCCTTAGCGTATTTTACAGCGGGTTGGGGACCCAGCTCCTGCCTACATCTCTGGCGTCCCCTCCTACCACCCCTTCAGTTTCACTGTATTTTTCTTGTACACCTGCTTTGAGAGAGGGGTGCCGTGTAAGGTACTGACATGCAGTCTCTCTTAAAGTAAAAACCTCAACATTCTGAACAGGAGTAGAAGGCCTCTGTGTCTCTCTCTTTCGGCCTTTTTAAGACCCACCTCAGATGCCCACGCACTTTTGGTTTCAGCCACTCTAGCCTTTCAGTTCTTTAGAAATACCACATCCCCACCCCTAAGGCCCTCCCTGAAATGCCCCATCCCTCCTCCACTTGCCCATGCAGCCAACGCTGTCACTTCTACTTTCCTAGATGATCTCAGTTTAATCCAAATATTACTTCTCCAGGAGGCCCTTCAAGCTAGCCCAGGACAGGTCATATTCTCCTGAACCTGCACCCTAGCTTCACAGGTGTCTTAATTGCACTGATCCATTATGAGTTTGTATTATTGGTGTCTGACATTTCCCATTGTCGCTAAAGCTCAATGATAGCTTGTCTTGGACCTATTATTATTTTTTTCTTTCTGGCTCACTGGAAAAGACTCTGATGCTGGGAAGGATTGGGGGCAGGAGGAGAAGGGGACGACAGAGGATGAGATGGCTGGATGGCATCACGGACTCGATGAACGTGAATCTGAGTGAACTCCAGGAGATGGTGATGGACAGGGAGGCCTGGCGTGCTGCGATTCATGGGGTCGCAAAGAGTCGGACACGACTGAGTGACTGAACTGAACTGAACTTGCCTGAAATGTAATTGTTCAATAAACATTGTTAGTATGAATGGCTACTTTACTTTTGTTCTTGAACTTGAGCAGTTAGGTAGAATACAGGTCACAATAGCCATTGAGATGACTTTATGTGTGGTAAGTTTTAAGGATATATACCTTGGTGTGTTCAAGGGACTTATCTTCTGAGACTTCCACCTCTTTGCAGCTTACAGCCATGGAATTAAAACATGTACACTTTAGATATTATCTAGTTCAATATTTTCCAACCTTTTCTAAACATGAGGGTATTTTCTTTAATTAAAAACTGATGAGCATTCAAATGGTAGTGGTTATATTTTTTACTGTCATTTTATTGGAGAGAAATGAGTAGTTATAGAAAGTGCCTATGAATTTAGCTCACCACGTAAATGACTTTGAGTTTTTTCCATAATAGCATCTATGTATACTTGAAAAATAGTAGTATGTATGCTTGAGAGAGAGTGCTTGGTGAGCACATGGATTTATGGCACCAATAACCCCCCATGCCTTTGTGGCCCTTTAGTCAGGAACCAACCACATGGTCTGGCCTTTTACTATGCAAATTTGCATCAGATTTAGAACTGGTTTCCTGTGGGCTTGGTTTCTCCTATATGTATTTGATTCGACCAACATGGTATTTTTAAATAGAACAAACATTTAAAAGTTGGCAGGTTTTTCACAAAACTAGATTTCCAATTTGAAAAATGAAGACTATACCTTATTTCCTGTTCATAGTCACCCGGTACTGGACAGCAGCCGTGTCCTTCAGAAGTGCCCCCCTTTTCCCAGTTTGTCACAGTTCTCACTCTGTGTTGCATTATAGCAAGTTCCCAGTAGAATGGAAACGAGAAACCCAGTGATTTTCACAATATGTGAGTGAAGCCACCTCTAGCTCTGTAGCGGCTTGTGAGCCGAAAGAGCCCTGGGTCCAGAGTCAGGAAGCATGTATCCTTGGCTTCTCACTGTTAACTGACTAGCTTAGAGACCTTGAACAAACTGGATAGCTTCTCTAAACTTCAGTTTTGTCATCTGTCATTTTTAGAATAAGTCCTTCTGAAGCCTCACAGAGTTGTTGGATCTCCAGAAGGAAGATTGTTTAGTCTAATGGAACATGTTTGTTATTAACTCCCCTGTCTCCTTTTTCCTTGACTTGTTTCTCTTTCTCTGTTATGGAGGAATCTATCATTTACTGTTATACCTTGATGTTCATTGTCAAAATATGAGGAGAGCTATTGATTTCCTGGACCCTTTCTTACCCACGTCACGGCTGGAGGCAGCTTTACTCCTTTCATCCCATGTCCTCTGCTCCTGTTGGAGGTCCCATGGCCCTAGGCAAGCTCCTGCAGTGACACCCAAGAAACCCCAAAGTTGAACTCCTAATATCAGACAATCGGAGCTGCCTGATTGCCTGTGGAGATGCTCAGTGACTAGCCAGCCATAGCGTTGCTCACATTTATGAAATGCTAACAGGATACCAGGCTAGCATGGAGGATTTAGTTTTTAGGAGCAATATCTTTGTATCCAGACTTGTGGATCAAACAAATTTTATTGTTTGAGAAGAAGCGTACCAGTTATTTTTGTGATTCTGGATCTGGAAGGGAGGGTAGGCATCAATGCCACAGAAGAGGGAATAAACAGGAGGTGAGTCTCTGAGATTACAAGCACCAAGGTGGACACTGGAGAGCAAAAATGTAGACTTTGGGGTCAGGCAGATCTGAATCGGTTACTGGATGGTCATGTGACCTTGACTGTGTCTTGTGTGACTTTGAGCCAACTATCCTTTCTTATTCTTTGTTCAGAAAGCATGTATAAAAGAATATTTCATCTTTTAATTTGATACTCTGTTTTAATTTTTAAAGATTTTGAAGAGAATGCCAACTTCGTAGGGTGTTTTTTAGGATCAAATTAGTGCATGTTTAATATGTTAAATGAAAAACTCAGTACATGGAACTGCCCTTTTCTTCTAGCTTTTGGCTGAAAATCCTTTTTTACTTCCTCTAAATAGGATTAATAGGTCAGCCTGTGAACAGAGAATCATAAGTTGTCTGAATGCAGGTCTAGTGTGATGCTTTCGACAAACATTTTGGTTGAACATTTTCTTGAGTAGGTACAGTGGGGCTCCTATTGATTTTTTTTTTTTTAACTTTTATAAATAAAAGACTAGGTTTTCCAGGAAACTAAAAGAAATTTCTTCTGCCTTTATTTGTTTCTCAGAAATTTCCAAAAGTGTAGGACCAATCAGCATGATTCTTAATTCATCAGTCTGTGAACCCAGCCCAAGTGGCCTTCAGAAGGGGAAAAGAGCAACCTCCCCAATAATGATGGGCTACATGGATCAGAAACCTCTTGGCTCGGCTGGATTAAAGTAACTAAAATAAAGCTGAAGTTTTAAATTTGATGCTTATACTAATAGTTTTCATTTAGGGAAATAGTTTTGGGGAGACCTGACTTGGAGATTGTTGTGGTATGTATTCAGGTATAGGAGAATATGGAACATTCTCTTAAAAGTCTGCATATGGAGTTTAAGATTACACTAATCCTTTTGAGAATTCAGAGTGGTACTGGAGACTGGGCACCTGCTGGTGAAGTGAAGAACGTGGGCACTGAACCGGAAGTAAAAGTATTAGGAAGAGACTTTCACTCCTGCATGTCCCTTGAGATGTAGGGGCCAGGGAGAGATTTCCTAGCAGGTCCTCCCACTCCTTCCACTTCTCTTCATTTCTTGCCTCTGTAGGAAATCCCTGTGACTGGCTGGTTGTGTGGAGAGGATTGATGATCAACTTGGAGTTGAAGATGAATTGGATGCCAAGAAGAATCTTGAAGAGGCTGAAAAGGGCTTGAAAATATGCTCTAAGATGGCAGATAAAGGGGAGCTTTTTTTTTTTTTGCCAATCCTTATCTTTCTTCTCAGTCTTACCATTTTTGTATTGTGATTAGATGAGAAGAAGCCTAAAGGAGCCTTCCCTTTGAGAGATGGCATGGGGCATCTCTAGTCAGATGTTTGTTCCTGCTGCTCAGGTGGGAGGTGGAGGGATGGAGTGTGGGAGGAAGGAGTGTGAATGCAGGGATGGAGCTTCATCTCCTGTTTGAGGAATTTTTCTCAGGAAAAAAAAAATTAGTCTGTACATTATGGATCATGGGCAGCAAGTTTGTAAGATTCCTCTTTGTGTGTCTCTGCTCACTGGCTCAGCTGTATCCAACTCTCTGTGACCCCATGGACTGTAGCCCCCTAGGCTCCTCTGTCCATGGAATTTCTCAGGCAAGAATACTGGAGTGGGTTGCCATTTCATACTCCAGGGGATCTTCCTGACCAGGAGTCTAACCCACATCTCTTGCATCTCCTGCATTCTCAGGCGGATTCTTTACCGCTGTGCCTCTTGGGGAGCCTCTTAAAAGATTCCAGCAGCTTGTGATGAGAGGTTGAGATCTCCAAGACAAAAAAGGCTCTGTTATTTGTCTTCAGGGGAACCAGGTAGAGGACTGATAAAAAAGCTGGGTGACAATATGCTGGACTCCAAAACCAGTTGAGGAAAGTAGAGCCTGGGTGTGGGAGATGCCTGGGCTGGCTCTGAGAGATGGCCAGCAAAGCCTGCCTTAACAAGGCTCAGATCATTTAGGATGTTCCTCAGGTGTTCCAGGAAAAGGAATATCGTTTTGTATCACAGACATTGACTACCTCATTCCATTACTCGCTATGTGTCTTCATCTTCAGCAAGTCACTTCCTCTCTCCAGCCCCAACTGTCTCCAGCTGTCAAATGAAGAAATTGAGATACCCTAGTATATGATGCTAGAATTCCTTAAGTGGAATCATCCCTCTCTTAACTGATACCAAAATTTCTGTCAAATAGCTCTGTGTTTAAAGTTTGTGGGATAGACATGGAGACCTGCTGCAGTGGCTGGTTTGGGGGCAGTTTTTTAGTTTTTGAGGGAGTGTCTGGAGAGTGGTTTCTGTTCTCATTTGAGGGAGTCCTGGTATTACGTCACAAGACACACGGAGAAGCTCAGATCTCCTGTGGCTCCCAGAGGAGTGACTCAGAGATTCCAGGGGAGTTTGGTCCCTGTCAGGGTTTGGTCACCTGGCCCCTGCTGCTGGCAGTGGTACAAAAGCTCAGGGCTTTGTCCTGAGCAGACCGTGCCTTCACTGTGGAAGGCCCTTCGAAGGCCGTTTACACTGAAGGTGACGGCCACATATTTTCCTGCAAATTAAGTAGTATACCAAAAGGGAAATTCATCTTAATCGTCTTTAAATGCTTCCTGCTCACTTGCCAAGGTTCTAAGTAATACAATTTCAAAGGTTTAGAGGTGTCTAATACAATTTTCTTCCCTCTGTACATAATTCTGGGTCCATTGTGTAGCTCTATTAGAAGCATTAGGGTAATTATAGTTACTTTTTGCTTTTCAATTTCTGTAATATTAGCCCCAAGTCTGCCTGTACTGGCCGTATTAATAAGCATGACTGAAAATTAAAAGAATTCGGCAGACTCCTATATTAAAATTTTGTAGGCCTTTCTCCCTAGGATTAAATATGCTACTATAGGCAGGCAGGGTGGTCCATGGGGATGTGTTTGGGTTAGGAGTTCAGAGACCCAGTTTGTAAATCTTCATCTGTAAAATGGGGACAAAAGTCTGAACTCCCATCCCCTGGGAGATGTGAGGACCAGGGAGCTTGTTGGGAGTGAAGGTACTTTGGAAGCTCATGATGATAAGCAGGGGGTTGTCTAAGCAACAGGAAGCCACTTTTCATGTGCTTCTGGGTGGTCTTATGCATGTATTTTGTGAAATAGAGATTTTGTATTTAATATTTGGGCTAGTAATTGGAATATTTGACACATAATAGTGTGCAAAGTGCTTCTATCCCCAAATCTTGTGAAGTAAGTAGTTTTGTTTTTTCTCCTCCTGCCAAATCAGGAATTAAGGTGTAGATGGGTTAAATAATGCTTCCTTGGTGGCTCAGCCGGTTAAGTAATATGCCTACAATCAGATTAAGCCATTGGAAAGTAATTTGCTAAAATTGTTGCCTTGTGTTTGCAGCTTTTGGAACTTTCCTTTTCTCATGTAGCACATTTTTACTTTGGAAAGGGCCTCCCATCACCTCTATAACAATAAGAATAGCTGACATTTTTTTGAGGCTTGGTCTTTGCTAGCACATTTTCTAGATGGGGAAAGTGAGACACAGAGATTAAGTAGCTAGGCAGAGGTTACACAGCTTGTGTGGAAGACCAGTTCAAGCTTTTTCTGTACTATTACTAGTACTTCTCCCAAAGACATTAACTTTTCTTGTTAACACCTGTCACTGCCACTTTCTCACAGTTGATTTTTTTTTTTTTCCTCAAAATCCCTCTTTTGCTTTTCCTCATACTGATTTGGAAACAGGAAAAGTCAGTGCCTCTTGTGAAGCTTTTCCAACTCTCCTGTTACATTTGTTATTCTAATCCAGGTGGTATATATCAGCTGTCTGCAGCCTGAATTTTGCCTGGAGACCTATTGTGTTTGTTTCTGATTATATTCGGGACAAACACACATTTGAATTAGATGACAACAACTAAAACTTAAGGTCACTGTTGTTGTTGTTTAGTTACTAAGTTGTGTCTAACTCTTTTGCGACCCCATGGACTATAGCCCTCGAGGCTCCCCTGTCCATGGGATTTTCCAGGCAAGAATACTGGAGTAGGTTGCCATTTCCTCCTCCCGGGGATCTTCCCAACCCAGGGATTGAACTCGCATATACTGAATCGGCAGGAGATTCTCTACCATTGAGCCCCCAGGGAAGCCCTAAGATGACTAAACAAAATATAGATTTATTATTTCTCATGTAAAACTGTGGCAATATGGGGTCTGCTTATCCATACATCAGCATCAAGCTACTCTCTGTAACCTGGAAATGATCTTCGTTTTTTCCCTCCCTGTCGCCTTTCTCTGCTGCTGCTGCTGCTAAGTCGCTTCAGTCCTGTCCGACTCTGTGCGACCCCATGGACAACAGCCCAACAGGCTCCTCTGTCCACAGGCTTCTCTATCCCCCACCTAACGACCAGACTGATATCCCTAGGAGTATATACTTTATGTATGATAAAAAAAAAAAAAGTAAATTCTGGCATAAAGATGAAATTGAGTACATGTATGTTGAACTGAATTAAAGTGGGTGGCTTAAGAAATGGCCCTAGTTTGGATAAAGAACATTTGCTGTTTGTGAGGTGACTGTGCTCCTGGTACTTTTTGCGCAGATGGGCAGATAGGGTAGGACTCTGTCCTTCTCCTTGAAGGTCTGTGGATCATCAAAAGTTTTAAAAGGTGATGTGGCTCAGTGGGTTAAGAATCTACCTACAGGGCTGGAGACACAGGAGATGTCAGTTCAAACCTTGGGTCGGAAAGATTCCCTGGAGGAGGAAATGACAACCCACTCCAGTATTCTAAATCACATGGACAGAGGAGCCTGGTGGACTGCAGTCCAAAGGGTCGCAGAGTCAGACAGGACCGAGTAACTAAGCATAGCACACTCTGAGCTACTCTCGATAAAATTTACTTGATTGTACTGCCCCACATTTTGGAAATATAAGGACATTATTTTCTTTAAAAATAAATAGTAGACTTGATGAGTTAAATGAAATAATGTATGTGAAAGCACTTTTTGTATTGTTGGGTATGGAGCCAATAAGTTATTGGAGATACTTTGAGAGCATTATCCCGTTATTATCATTTCAGGCTTAAGACAGACTTGAAAATCTTTGCTCTCTGCCACTTTGTGCTTGTCTTGACATGTCCACATATGTATATAAATGTGGCTAAATGTTATCTCACTGCCACCCGTGTCTAGCAAAGAGAAGGTGCTCAATATTTCACCGGACAAGTGAATGAATAAATAAACATGGTGATTTTTGAGACGTTACTGAATTAATGCATAATGCTACTGAGGCATGAAGCATCAAGCAGAATGTCAGCATGAATTATCTTAAGGTTTTTAGTATAGGCTGCTTTTTAAACCTTTCTCCTGCATACTGGCTGGGAAGTGATCTGAGATCTTGGATGAAGGGAGCTGAGTGCTGGCACATATGCAGGCAGGCAGGCAGGCAGGTGACAGGAAGCACAGAGGCCCAGCTGCGTGGGAGACATCAGGTGGAGAGAAGCAAATTCAGTACTAGTGCCAGAGTTGCCCTGATCCTCAGATCTCTGTCTTCTCCTGTCCAGAGCATGCTGCAGGCAAATACTTAGGCATGGGCAAGATGAGTTCAGATGATGAAATTCTGGACCTGGAGATGAAAGCTATTGGAAATCAGATGTCAGATCTGAAGGACCTTTAGCAGTCAGCATGCCGGCACTTTCTTTTTATGAAGAGATACGGAAAGATCAAAGAGCAAGGACTTGGGAGTTGGGTAGCGCCTTGGTTTAAATCCCTCTTTTGCCTTTTTCTATCTAAAATATTGGCATGAGTCTTAACTTCCTTGACCCTCATGGCAATTCACTGGGTGTTTGTGAGGTTGAATTAAGTGTAAAACATTCTTAGCCCAATGCCTGATGTGCAGTTGGTACCTAAGACAAATGGCCACCATCCTTGTTATGGAAAAGAAATAGAAGCCTGGAGAGATAGAAATAGTTGGTCAAAGGTACCAGGCATTGAGGATGGGAGGGTGGAGCTGGTGCTGACATCTCCTGGTGGGGAAATGTGGTGGGAGAGGACAGGGGGAAGGGGAGGGGCACGAGATGTAGACTTCTTATGTCCAAGATTGAGTTGCCTTTTTTTGGGGAGGGGGCTAAGACAGAAAGTTCAGAAACATCAAAGGTAGGACTTTACTTACCTATTTGAAATAAAATGGCTCAGCCAATTAATTTGAGCAGGAAGCTTCTAGTGGAACTTTCTAGGAGTCTGAAGATGATGTGTGTTTTGTATTCTAAATAAATCTTTGGTTTCATCTTCCCCTGGGTGGTGGTCTTTTCCTTCGAGATAAGCTGTTAAAAAATGATGAGAAAATGACTTCTAAAAGTGTAACAACTTTGAGTATGTCACCATAATTTTTTCTCCCCTGAAGAGAGTCCTTGATTTTATATCATTAATATGTTAAAATCACCATTCTTTCTCCCTCTCCCCATTGGTCTGCCTGGATCTGATAGCCGCCTCTGTGAGAGGTCTGTAGATTCTGTACCATAACCACCTGCCAGGGGAGATGCGAGAGCGGCCATTATGACTTCATGCCGTTTCTCATGCCATATATTATTTTTTGTGAAATTCAGTTATTTCAGAGATTTTTACAAGATAGCACAATCACTTGGCTCCATGGCTTTCAGAATTTATGGAGTTTGTACCTGTGCAGTCAGGAAGAGGCATAGTTTGCCAACTGTTAACATTATAGGTAAGGTCTTTTCTTCAATCATTTCTTATAAAACAGACTTTTTCAATACCTAGAGAACTATCTTGCAGGAAGCTCAGGTTTACCTTTTGTCACAGTGCCCCATCAGGCATTTAAAAGCTGAGCCTGCCACCCTCTGAATCCCAGGCTTTCTTTAAAGGGCAAATAGAAACTCTTTGTCTATCTGGTATCCTGAATTTTTAGGATTCACTCAAATTATAATTTTCCAGTAGAGTTGAAAACAGTAGGAAAAATTTTCGTAGTCCTTGTATTTCTGATGGGGATATCCCCTGGCAACTGTGGTCTGTGAAAATAGACTAGCTAACACAATAATGAGACTTTTTGTTTGCACATACTTTACCATTAACAGACAACTTTGATGTATTTGGTCTTCATACAGAAGAATTCCTGGTGGCTCAGCTGGTAAAGAATCCACCTGCAATGTGGGAGACCTGGGTTTGATCCCTGGGTTTTGAAGATCCTCTGGAGAAGGAAATGGTCACCCACTTCACTGCCTGAAAAATTCCATGGACAGTGGAGCCTGGAGGGCTATAGACCATGGGGTCTCAAGAATCTGACCTAACTTAGCGACTAAACCACTCTCCTATAACTGAGGCTGGGACATTCTCAGTTACTTATTTCAAGAAGGTGTTTTTTCAGGACCACCAAAGAATGTCAAGAAAAAGATTGCTCTGGTTTCCATGTATTCTGGGAATAAAAAAAAGTAAAAAGATTTGTTTTCATGACTACGTGATGTTTCAGAAATAACATTAGGTAATTTATTTCTTGAAACCTATCCTTTACAGAGAATACATTTCTGAACTTTGAATTCTTTTCAGTATTTTGACTAAGCCACACTTTTTATTGTTTTGTTACACTGAGTGTCCACTCTCTGGATATAGGTGTTCAGGTCCTGAAGCCTTTCTAAGAAAGGTTTTGGACTCAATTTACAAGTTGATAAAATTATTTCTCATTGTGAATGGAAACTTTTACTTACCCATCATGTTTTGCTGTAGCACATTTTGCAGACAACTCATAAAACACTTTTTAAGTCTTTGTATTCTTGATTCACGGTGCTTTCCTTCTCTGTGACTTATTTTGGGTGTCAGTTTTGGCTTGGGCTCGAGCCACCCCCCTGGAACAAATGTCTAGAAAATGGTTTGGGACCTGTTTCTTTAACATCCTATGATGCACTCTTGGGGCAGAACAGGTGGTGCCTGGGCAGGTGTCTTGTCCTTTCCCTCCAGGCTATAGTCTCAGGGAAATATTTCTGGGACTAGACACAGTGAGATGTCTTACAAAGAATAACACATATTAAGTAAAAATTAAGAATTAAGTACAGAAGTATAGATTCAGGGCCAAGGAATGTCTCGGAATAACCAGTTCATTAATTCTCTTCCCCAGGGAGCTCCATCTGTCTGGGTTTCTGCATGCCAGCCATTCCAAGCTACTCCCTGCTTCAGATTCTCACATGCCTCCGTTCATGTTTTTCCTCCTTCATATATTATACGTATACCTATTTTTCAAGATCCAGCCTGAAAACCATCTTAATGGAGACTGCCTTAATCCTTTTGTCAGAAGGATTCCCTCTGCCTGCTCTAAACAGAATTATAGGATGTGTGTGTCAGGGTGGTGGTGGTGAATACATATATTTTAATTTTTCTGCTGGTGACTTTCCACTGGTCTGTTTGTTGAGGCAGGGCCGGTGTGGTTTCTTTCAGACTGTCCCTGCCTGGCCTGTGTGAATAGTAAAGGAGGGGCGTGTTCTGAGTCATCCCTCTACACTTCGGGTACAGCTTGAATCTGGAGTTGAAAGGGCAGAGGGCCAGTGCCTTCTGTGCAACATCACTCCCTGCTGAGAGAAGCGAGAATGAGCCATTTAGGAAGAATATTTGCCAAGAGGGGAGGGATTTAGAAGGTTGTAATTAGATTGCAAAAGACAATGAGTAGGGACAATAATTCATATAAACTGCTTAGTGCCTGCCTAGCATTTAGCAAGCTCTCAGGGAACCGTGAGCTCTTATGGTAAGGGCTTAATCACATATCATACTGGCTAAAGGAGGGAATCCTGGATTATAAATTAGAATCCCTGCCCTCTGGGCATGCCTAGTCTAACAGATAATAGAGTAGTCTCTGAGGACCAAAGACTTTGTCTACCTGATGACCATAAAACATTAGCTGAACTAATTGGATTTTGTGATAGGATTTTTTACAGGTAGAAACTGCCTTTTTTTTTTTTTTTTTGGTTCCTCAGAGATTTGATGGTTGTTATGTAATTGCATACTTAAGTGGATTTTGTTTCTTTTATCAGATGGAATTACTAGTTTCCAAGGTATTTTGCTCTTTTAACCTCACAGCTTGTTAATGATTTCCAAGTCTTGCCTTGGCCTCTGAGCTTTGACTTCTAGACACGTTTCTTGGTTTAGTCATTACTCAATAGATTTAAAAGCAGAAATCTATCAGGGTGAGATTTTTTCATTGTTAGTTAATGAGTTTAAGTGCACAAGACTGGCCCTGAAAAAACAAACTTGAGTCCTGGATTCTTCTGTTTTTGTCCCGTGGTCCGTTTTGGTGGTTACTCGTGAGTGCGTAGTGGTACCTGGTCCTGGGGTGCAAAGGATGGGGAGAGCTTTCTTCAGATCATGGCTGCAGTATTGTGTTCTTCTAGTCCCCAGAGAAACAATCTAAATAAAGCTTTGCTGACTTCTCTTGCAAAGGCTTGACCCTGGGACCAGTAGCATCACATGGGAACACGTTAGAAATGCAGAATTTGAGACCCTACCTTAGTTCTGCTGAACAGAAACCACATTTTAGCAAGGTCACAAGGTGAAGCGTTATGCACATGCATTCAACTTTGAGAAGCACTGTCCATTCTAGAACTACAACAGGTGAAATAGGTCTCAGAACCATTAGCATTTCAAAAAGTACACTGCTTTTTATTTCTACTGAAAAACAAAACAACTGGTTAAGAAAACTTGGGGGTGTGGGGTGGGCTAAATCCCTATTACAATTCTTGTTTTTATATTTTGGAGGACTGCAAACTTATAAAAGCAGGGAGACTAGTAAAATGAATCCCTATTTACCTATCACCTCACTTTAATTGTTATCAACTCAGCTGATGTTTTTCATCAGTAACTCCCCACCCCACCTTGAATTATTTTAAAGCAAATCCCAGGTATATAATTTTCCCCTAAAGATTGCTTTTTCCTTTTTTCAAAATTTATGGCAAAATATATAAAAAAATAAAATGTACCAGCTTAACCATTCACAGTTCAATGGTGTTATGTGCCACATTCATGTTTCATGCAGCCAATCTCGAGAACTTTTCATCTTGCAAAACAGACTTTGCAAATATTAAACAACATGTTTTTCTTTTTTAACGTAACCACAGTACCATCACACCTCAAAAGATGTTAAAATTAATTCTAGAATTCTAATGTTAATTAGAATTAATAGCAATGTTAATTAATCTAATGTTAGAATTAAATAGCATCAAATACCCCAATGCTGTTCAGATTTCCCAGAGTGTAGTTTAACTTAAGGAAACCAAGGCATTCCGTTTGCCATCTTCTGTATGTGAAGTTGGTGGCAGAGTTTGTTCAGGGAAGAATCTAGAGACAATAATGAGAATGGAGCTCTTTCTCCTTTCCCAAACTGCAGCCAGGAAGGCTTTTGTGTGAAAACTTTGTAATTGCCAGTCTCATTCTACTTTCAGATATCAAGAATTTTGCAGTAAAAAAATAAAAGCATGGAACTTTTGAGTAAGAAGAATTAAGTCAGAGTTAATCATTGCTTCATAGAATTGAGTAAAATGTTTATCCTTTCACCATTTCAGGCACAAGATTACTCTGAAAATTAAATTAAATTTGAGGGGATGATCCAGAGAGAGGAAATGAGGTGGGATGTGGGAGGGGGATTCAGGATTGGGATCTCATATACACCCATGGTGGATTCATGTCAATGTATGGCAAAACCAATACGGTATTGTAAAGTAAAATAAAGTAAAAATTAAAAAAAAAAAAAAAATTTGAATGTACTGTGTATGCTTAGTCGCTCAGTTGTGTCTGATTCTTTGCGACCCCATGGACAGTAGCCCACCAGGCTCTTCTGTTCGTGGGGATTCTCCAGGCAAGAATGCTGGAGTGGGTTGCCATGCACTCCTTCAGGGGATCTTCCCAACCCAGGGATCAAACCCATGTCTTCCGCATTACAGGAGGATTCTTTACCATCTGAGCCACCAGTGAAGCCCAGATTTGAATACTGTATAGCAGTTAGAATGAATGAACTAGTCATATTTTCAACATGTGTAAGTGCATGCTCAGAATGGGGATTCTCCAGGCAAGAATGCTGGAGTGGGTTGCCATGCCCTCCTTCAGGGGATCTTCCCAACCCAGGGATCAAACCCATGTCTCCCGCATTACAGGAGGATTCTTTACCATCTGAGCCACCAGGGAAGCCCAGATTTGAATACTGTATAGCAGTTAGAATGAATGAACTAGTCATATTTTCAACATGTGTAAGTGCATGCTCAGCCGTGTCCAACTCTTTGTAACCCCATGAACTGTAGCCTGCTAGGCTCCTCTGTCCATGCAATTTTCCAGCCAAGAATACTGGAAGCGGGTTGCTGTTTCCTACTCCAGGGGCTCTTTGCGACCTAGGGATTGAACCCAAGTCTCGTGAGTCTCCTGCATTTGCAGGTGGAAGCCGTGTCCAACTCTGTAACCCCATGAACTGTAGCCTGCTAGGCTCCTCTGTCCATGCAATTTTCCAGCCAAGAATACTGGAAGCGGGTTGCTGTTTCCTACTCCAGGGGCTCTTTGCGACCTAGGGATTGAACCCAAGTCTCGTGAGTCTCCTGCATTTGCAGGTGGATTCTGTACCACCGTGCCAGCTGGGAAGCCCATTTTCAACATGAGTCAATGTCAAAAGCATAAAGTTTAGAAAAGAATGCTGCAGAACGGTTTGTATAACAATACTGTTTATTTAATGTTAAACAAAAAAAAACCCCAATACTGTCCATTGTTTATGACTACACATGGAGTAAAAGTATGAACGTATGCTTGGGAGAGACACTTGCACATTTCAGGGTAGAAATCAGCACTTTAAGTACAATGGAATTATTGTATCTATTTCTTATTCAAAAATCTAAAGAAATGAGGCAACGTTTTAAGATTCGCTTGAGGGATACATGAGTGTCCATGGTATTATCTCTGTTATGTATGTTTGGAAATATTGTACAAGAAAGACTTTTTAAAAACTGGTCAATTTGTGCACATATGTTTTGTAAACTTGAATACGCAAAAAATGTTAGTGTGATTTATTGATGCCCCCAGCTTATCACAAAAATCTGAGTGCTGTGTACAAAAATTATGCAAATAATTTAACTGAGCGGGTTCAAGACTTCAAAAAAAAGAAACCAAAAGGAACCAATTGTGAAGTGTGTGGGATTGTCCCAAATTTCAGCTGGTCTTCTGTACCCTGCCAGCCTTATCTACATAGATTGTGGTGACTTTCCAAAGAGTTGTTAAGAGTCAGCCAGGGCCATTTCTGATGCTATTGCAATTTATAGCTCTGCTGCTTCTGAGGAAGCTTTGAGGTGGCAGAGTCCCAGCACTGTTGTGGCCTTGAAAGCATCTTATACTCCCAGAGCCTTCACATTGAGCTTAACTTTCATCTGTTGCTGTCCCAGCCCCGGACAGCGCTACTGAGGAGTCCTCCGAGACAGATGGTGGGCTTTTAAAGATCACTGAGTAAGGGGCTTCTCAGAGGACTGTTTCATGTTTAACCACCTTTCTGTTTGGAATGGCCTTCCTCACGTCCGGGTTTTCCTGTTGTATGAGTGGAGACCACTGATCCCTGGTCTCATTATAATAATCCTTGCCCAGAGGATGTGATAAAGGTCACAAACTTGATATTTATTCATGAGCAGAGTATAGCACTGAAACTGATGGCTGTGGATGTTCTTTCTGGCAACAAGGAGGAAGACGTGGGCTTTTAAACCAAAATATGTTTGCTAGGGGTGGGAACAGACATGTTGTTAATTAAGCCACATTGACAAAAATGATAGACTATGTCTTGCCAAGAGTTTCAGAAATGTGCTATTTCTGCAGGTTGTCTAGCATCAAGATTCCTTCGTTGTGGATGTTTTATTGTTAGTAATTAAATGGAACTCACAACTGTAGGCACATTGGTACCTGAAGACAGCCGGGAGGCCTCTCTCTGATCTAATGTAACCTCTGCTGCTATGATTTTATTTCCCTCACAGAAACGATTTTTATCCTCTTAATCATATTTATTGCTCTTAACTCTCAAATATCTCTAATCTTTCAGAGACATATATAATTATCTTGTAAGGGTCTGAATCGTGCCAGTTGTAGCAAAAGAATTGCATTGCTTCCTGGCTCTCGAATGTCACTCAGTCTTTCTGTATCAGATTTTACCTCTTTGGAGTCAGAATGATATTCTGTCCTTTTCCATCTCTGAGTGATTCATGGATTTGTCTTCTCATTTAGATATTCATCAGGTATTTTTTGAGTTCTTCTTTCCAGGGTGCTCTGGTAGATGCTGTGGGGGAGACAGTTATGGGAAGAGGGGAAATGGACATATACACATATGTGCTGAGAAAAAAAGATTCTCAGTGCAACCTCAGAATGCTTGTTTTACATCAGTCAGGATGGAACAATGGCTGGTTTTGAAACAAATTCATGTACCTCTACTCACTTCAACCCCAGCACTGTTGCAGTTCACTTTTTCAATTGCAAATAGTTAAAGGGAGAGAGGGTTAGAGCAAAATCATGGAATGATGTACTCCTAGGCTTCAGTGGTGTTTGAAGTTAAGGAATAATTCATTCAGGATGTATACAATAGCCACTAAGGAATTACAGTACCAGTTCATGTTAACATCATTGTGTAGACACCGGAGCCTCACTTTGAAAGGTAAGGGAGTGTCTCATCTGATGTGTCTGATGAGATGCCTATGCTAAGAGCTTTGGACCTGGTCTCTCTTGTGTATGAAGCTGTGTCCTCATGTGTCTCCATGGTTTTGACTCATGTCAAGCTCCTTTGCTGTGATAAGGAGTCTCAGATGTCCAAAGACACCCATACAAATAGACCAAGCCTGAGAGGACCATGAGATTTCATCCAGATTTGATTATTGATGAAAGCCCCTCCTGTCTGTGTCTCCCACAGTGAGATGCTCCTAAAGGGGAATGAAGATAGCTGAAACAGAGGTGAATTAACTTTCAAGTCAGGGAACTGTTTAATAATCATATAGCTTTGGAGCTAGAAACTGGCATTCAGAGAGAAGTGGCTTTCCTGATATTATAGGACATCCCCGAGACTGGAATGTTAGTCTTCTGAGCCTTCCCACTGCTCTGTAGTGTTTCTAGATGTCTGCTAATGGGTTGTTTCCTTTGCCCCCTTCTTTTAGGAATGCCAAGGGTATATATCTTTGACAATAACTACTAAACCTATCTGTGACCTAAGCTAGAAGCAAGCTCTTTAATTCCATGTACTTGTCATCTCTTTTCACCTATCTCTGCTAGTACCCATTCCATCCTAAAACAGAAATGTTTATGTGAACACATTTTACTTTCTTACTAGGTTAGAAACCAGCTCTTCTTTCTTGCGTTTCTTTTGTCAACGTCTCTATTTTTTAAAGCTAGAAGCAGGTATCTAGCTTTAAATAAAGCAGAAATATAAAATGAGCATATCAAAGAAGTATTTAACTCGTAAATGAGGGAACCAGTCTGAAGATAAAGCTGGAACAAAGAGCAACTGTGTAGTTCTAGGCACTGAAGAATATTACCTAGGCTAGATGCAAAACTGGTTTACTTCCAAGAGGGCAATAAAACGGTAACATTTGGGACTCTTTTCTACCAATCAGAAATCATATGCATCTATAATGATAAAAATCTACAAGTTAATGTGTAACTTCACAAATCCTGAACCCGAATCAGACACAGCCAATCAAACACAGTTATAGCTCAGTAGAGAAATCAAATAATCCTTGAGTGTGCCTGTTAGGTATACTCCAGTGTGGGGTTGAAAGAATATACTGCCCTCCTTTTGCATTACTTCTAAGCACTGCATACTGTTTGTTAATATTCAGTGTTGTTACACTTAGGCTAGGAGTATATGCATTCATTCATTTGTTCATTTATTTAATAATTATTGAATGCCAGTTTTGTGCTGAGATGGTAGGGTAGGCCTTAGAGATGTGTATTGATAACTCAGTGAGACAGATGATCCTTGCTCTCAGAAACCTCAGAGGCTACTCCACTAACATCCCCAAAGGGAGGCAGGGAGTTCTTTTCAGAAATCAGTAGCAATGGGAATATCTTTTTTTGGCTTCTACTGCCTTTGGATCTCAGTTCTTATAAGACTAGGATAAAGGGCAAATATCACAGAGAATGACAACCAGAGCCCAGTACTTTTGGGGATAAGACCAGACAACATTCTTTCTGTTCATATTGCATTTATGCCTTTCGAGTGATAAAGTTTCACAAGATCGAGATTTTGTCATCTGACCTGGAGGACTCCCACTGGCCTGACCTGCCGGGTTTCTCCAGAAGCCTCCCTCTTTGCTTCCACAGGTACACATCTGCTTCTTCGCTGTTGAACCTGCTGGAGAGAGCCTGCTTTTTCCCAGCAGGGTTTTGGTAACTGATAGCGTAGACTCCATGGCTGTCAGTACAGATTTCTTACAACAAAGAAAAACATTTATTTAGGGTATTGGGAGAGTGCATGAGAAGGGTTGTCACTTTAATTTCTCATTTCAAAGAATAGTGGAGTGGAGGAGTGGCGGACATTTGTTTTCTCACCATAAAACACTGGCCTGCAAGGACCTCTACAGAGATCTTCCAGCTCCCTTCACCCTAGTTTACAGGTGGGGAAACCAAGGTACAGAGCAGCCAGAAATTAGCCCTTGTTCCCCTGGTGAGTCACTTCCAGATCTGAGACTTCCTCTGTTATGGTGGTGCTCACTTGGATTCATGGGTAGAATACAGAAGTCCAGAAATGAGGCTTTTGAGTTTGCATCTTTTTTACAAAGACAGATGTTTGTCACAGAAAATTCATTTCATACTGAAAGATGTTAAGAAAACAGAAAGCCTCTGAAATCCCGGCACCTAGAGAGAATTATAATATCCAGGCAATCCTGTATATAATTATATACATTTTTGTCTATCTTAGTATTCAGATCCCTGGAGAAGGAAATGACAACCCACTCTAGTATTCTTGCCTGGAGAGTTCCATGGACAGAGGAGCCTGGCAGGCTACAGTCCATGGGGTCGCAAAGAGTTGGACACGACTGAACAACTGTCAGTCACTCACTAGTATACAGATACAGATATATCTAACTCCATGATTTTTAGTAAATGGGAAGAGCACCTTTTTATTGCAATTAATTTTCCTTTAGTCTGAAAAATGACTATCAAGTTACTTTAAGTACAAATGGAAATATTCTCCTATTGGTTTGTATTTTACTCCTATTAATATATGCCCAGTAATATAAGTTATACTTTTAATATTCTTAAATTTAATGATCAGTGTCAAGGCAGCTTATCTTTGATGAGGTGGCAGTGCTAACTGCAGAGATGAACCACTCAGGTCCCCTTTGAGGGAAGGGCCGGATGACAGCTGCACAGTGCGTGGTCTGCAGAGGGCCTCGTGCCAGCTGTCAGCTCTGTGACAGTCTCCGTGGGCTGGCCTGCACAGAGAGCTTCTCACCCTAGGACATGCCCTTCCTGGGCACCTGCATGGGGGTGATGAATCTGGTGATATCAGACAACATGGAATATGAAGGCTCCCCGGACTCTAGTGTCCACTGAGAGGTTGCTTTACCACCTCATCTTCTGCCCAATCCTGGCTCCTCTTCCTCCCCTTACAGGTTGTTGTGCTCAGTCGTATCCAGCCCTTTGCGACCCCATGGACTGTAGCCACCAGGCTCCTCTATCCATACTTTCCAGGCAAGAATACTAGAGTGGGTTGCTACTTCCTACTCCATCTTCACTATCTAGGGATGAAACCTGCATCTCTTGCATCTCCTGCATTGGCAGGCAGGTCCTTTATCACTCGTACCACCTGGGAAGCCCCCACACTTTGTAAAGGCTGAGCCCTGAAAAGCATCTTGAACCCCAAACTCTGTCTCAGTTTCTGCTTATGGAGAACAAATCGCAGCTGTTAATATGGTCATTGTAGTATCCAGTGAGGCAGCAGGAATGACCACTGCAGGCCCTCCTGGAGCCAGTGGAATCCTCGGGAGCTCCGGATCTCCACATCCACGGCTCCTCTTAGAGTGAGCTCACCCCCTCCACCCCTCCCCTGAGGTTTGGTATTTGAAGACGTTGGCGTAGGGCAAGCTCCCTTCTCTGTGGGTTTAAGAGCTAACTTAGAGGCTTTCTTGCTCTGAGATATTCTCTGCAATACAGATCTATTTTAATTGCTGATGACATTATTCAGTTAAAGGTTCATCTGTTTTGGGAGAAATTTCTCTAGAATGATTGAAAGCTTCTGCCAAAGAGTTGATTAAGAAAGGTGGTTGTTACTCTTTTTGTTTCCCTCCAGCAGACACCCCTTTCTTTGGCTCGCCCCCTTCTTCCAACCTGCTGCACAGTGATTGGTTTCCTGTCTTCAGGTTTCCTATTTGCATAATCTCTCGAATCATTCTTTAATTTCCGGCAGAAATTAATAGTCTCACTTAATCAGCTGGAAAGGAATACGGAGATGGGAGATGGAGGAAGCAGTGAATGCCTTTCTCAGGCCTTTGGGGGTTTGTTCCCGTCGCTGCCTTTGCTCAGGTGCTTTGCCGTCTTGGTTAGCTTTGGGAGCATCCGTGGGCCCCACCCCTCCATCCTCTCCAGGTCCTGCTGGAGGCTTTCCTTTCAGGGCTGTTAGTGCTGCCAGCCTTGTGCTGGTGGTGTCTGGCTTAAAAAGAGCCACATGTCTCTGTGATCCTTTGGAGCCTCTCCTTTCTCTTTATTAAGTACTGTTGGGGACAGAGAATCATTCTGAATCTCTCCCTTCCAAGATGCAGTTTATTTTGGTGCTTTTAACCTTCAGCCTTAGCTAGCAACTGCTGTGTGCATTTTGGACTCTATGAATTTTAGGGAGATAAGGAATGCTTGCTGACAGTTTGGTCATTGCTTCTTTAGTAACTATTCTGTCTCTTTCTTTTTTTTTTTCCAGAGCAGGGTTGGGGTAGGGGGTGTCCTTTAGAATTTTGCTGACAAAGTGATCCTGTTCTTTGTCGCAAAATGCCCACCACGTGATCAGCATGCATGTAGCTTGGGCTGAAGAGAGGAATTGGGATTCTCACAATAAGGTCTGCAAGGCATAGTTCATATAAATGCAGACATTCAAAAACCTCACTAGCTTAATGGGTGCTTTTTAAGGCCATAAAAAAGTTAGTTTTTCATGAAAGGGCAGACTAGACCAGAAGATACTGCTGAATAAGTCTTTAGTCTAGAGAAGGTAATAAGCAAGGACCTGGTATCAAAGAAGTTGTTAAGCTTTTTATTTCTCATCCAATTTTCTCTGTAGGGGGAGAAAGGTCTATAAAGGCACTCATCTGTGTCCACCTTTTTAATAACTTAGTCCTGCCACTGAATTTGCCTGGGGGAAGAGAACTTATAAGTAGATAATGCAGCATAGAGTCAAAAGGGCTTTTAAAGTCTTTTAGTTCATGTTCTCCATTTTGGATGTTGAGAGATGGGAAAAAGGGGATGGTAAACATTTGGTTGGAGACAGTGCCTACCTAATTCCATGTTTTTTCTCCAGCATCATGCTACCTTTCTGTAGTTTTTTTTTCTTTCTTTTCAATAGTAGGTTTGTGTGAAAGGAATGTTATGATTTATAGGGAAACCTCAAATTCTCAACAACTAGTATTTTTGGTCCTTCCAAGTTTTTACAACAAAAACGCCCATCAGAATTTAAACATAGAAACCTCTCGAGAGAGAGATTGTGAAATCTGTGCATCAGTCTGTAGTGTTTACTTGCATAGGAGTAGCCTGGTGTCACTCAGCTGTCATTTATTCTTGTTAGTAAAGATGCACTGAGTAGGATTTTTAGCTAGATTGGATGACCAAACATTTGAATAACTACCAATAAATGTTGTAAAATATGTATGTACAATATGTAACTACAAATAGACAATATATGTTTGAGTAATTACAGATGAACAGGGTGGACCATGAGAAGATCTCTGTATGAAGCATTATGGGATGCTGCTGCTGCTGCTAAGTCGCGTCAGTTGTGTCTGACTCTGTGCGACCCCATAGATGGCAGCCCACCAGGCTCCCCTGTCCCTGGGATTCTCCAGGCAAGAACACTAGAGTGGGTTGCCATTTCCTTCTCCAATGCATGAAAGTGAAAAGTGAAAGGGAAGTCGCTCTGTCGTGTCTGATTCCTAGTGACCCCATGGACTGCAGCCCACGAGGCTCCTCTGTCCATGGGACTTGCCAGGCAAGAATACTGGAGTGGGGTGCCATTGCCTTCTCCGATTATGGGAAGACAGTGGGGTAAACTCTACCTTTGTCACTGACATGGATGGCCGTGGAGGCCTTTGCAGATGAGTTTGTGTTTGAGATGGACAGAGCTCAGAGTAGAAAACTGGGAATGGCCTTGAAGAAAGGTTCACATACACATGATGTGGTTGGTGGAGGGTAAATAGTTCGAAATGGTTCTGAACACTCAGAATAATTATCAGACTTCTTTACTTTGAAAACCTAATTTCAGATTGAAAAAAAAATTGTGACCTAGATAGTTATTGGTATTACTTTAAAGATGGGCTTGCAACACAAAATAAGAGATGTGGTAATCTCTAAGAATTCATTCCATCTCCTAAGTTAGAACTCTAACAAAATATGAATNAAAACCTAATTTCAGATTGAAAAAAAAATTGTGACCTAGATAGTTATTGGTATTACTTTAAAGATGGGCTTGCAACACAAAATAAGAGATGTGGTAATCTCTAAGAATTCATTCCATCTCCTAAGTTAGAACTCTAAGAAAATATGAATGTGCAGCCAAAGCCTTTATGGAATCTGTGGGTCCTGGCTAACATGAATCCTGTGTGGTACAGGGTCTTAGAGTTGCCTAAAAATCAGTTGCTTTTTATCCCCTCACTTCTTTCTTCTCCCTCTGTCTCTTTCATGCATTCATCCATAAACATGTATTAATTACTACAGGCAGACATAGTTCTTGATTCTGGAAAGAAGTGATGGCCAAGCATCTCCCCTCAAATTTCACTCAGAAATGGACTATTCTAATTCTGAATAAAGTATCAAGTGCTACAAGAGCAACATAGGAAGAGCACCTGTCCCAGATTTGGAGCCCTAAGGAAGTTTATGGAGAAAGCAGAGCCAGAGGGACCAAGAGTAGAAAGTAGAGTAGAAAGTAGCCAGGCCAACAAGTAGGAAAATGGGGCAAGGAAGAGCATTCTAACCAGAGGGTGTATTATGTTTAGAGGCCATGAGCCCACGGAAAACATGGCCCCTGGGGGAGCCCAAAGAGCTTAGTATGACTGACAATGGAGGGAAAGGAGGAAATGGCCAGAAGCGAGGCTGAAAATCAACAGGAGGGAATAATCAACAGCCTGTGAACTGACCTCAAAATATAGCTCATTATCCTCAAGATATAGGGCAATGAAAGGGTTTTAAGCAGGGGCATGAATTATACTTTGAAAGACCACTGTGGTTACCACGTTGCTAACAGATTGAACAGACTAACTGAAGGAGATCGGTTAGCTGTGTGTTCCAGTGGTCCAGGAGAAATGGCAGGAACCTGAGCTGGAGCAGCAGCAATTATGGTGAAAACTGGAAAGCATCAAGGAACAGCTGGAAGGTGAAACTGATCAGTTGAGGGGGCTGGATGTGGGTGGTACTGGAGAGAGCAGAAATCTAAGATGATGGTCACGTTGCGCTCTTGGGCACAGAACACAGTGGAGGCATTCACAGCAAAGGATAGTAAAGGTTTAGGGTGAGAGAGAGCTCAGTGTTGGTCCTGTTGAGTTTGGTAGTGCCTTGGGACCATTCTAGAAATTGTGTTGACATTCCATCTTTGCCATCTAGTGTCCTAACATTGCAGAATGTTAGGACAGAACATTGTCAGAACTGTAGGGCCTCCCAAGTTTGGCACGTATCCTTTGATTTTCCTCACGAGGAAAGTGGAGTCTAGAGAGGTCGAACAACTTGCTGAGGATCACACAGCTAATTACTGATTGATCTGGGCCTAGTATCTAAGTCTTCAGCATCAGTCTAGAAGTGTTTTCACTCTAGCTGTAGAATCCGAAAAATGTGTAGAAGTAACTAAATGTATGTAGCCTGTTGTCCTTTGCTTGGGAAGAACTGCTGGCAGTAAAATGTGGGTCATAAATCCATGTGGGGACTATGCCCCATTTGCATCTCATTTGATTCCATCTGCCTTGTCTTAACATGATTATGGCAACTTTGTTAGGCAAGTGGTTGCTTAACACAGTGGAAAGTCCTAATTACTCTTTAATAGCTGTGTGCAGAGGGAAAGTCAACTTTAATGTTTAATCATTTGGTTGTCTCTTGAGAAAGTTTATTTTGGTCTTCTCTTTGTGTACCTATTAAATATATAAATGCATTTTTTTTTACACTTCCCTTTTCGTTCCAGAATTCAGTGACACAAAAATATTTTCTTTTTAAAGTATTATTGCTGTACAAACATTGAGAATTTAATGAAAAATTAAAAATTAAAATCCACCCACAGCTTTTCCATAATAACAACAACAAAAATCAAGCTTTATGTTCTTTTACTTCTTTTCTCTCTGCATCCATATGGTAATCTTAATTCATATTCAGCTTTCTAAATTTTTTATTCTGTCGAATATTTTTCATTCCTTTATTCATTCATCCATCCATCCCTTTGGCATACATCTGAGTACCTTGTAAATGCAGGGTCCTGTGCATGGTATTAGGGGATACAGCAGTGTCAGTCCTCAGAAGCTGGCAGTTGGAGAATAGGGGAACGGTTGGTGGGTAACATATTAATACGTAAGTAAGTGACTTAGCAGCAGCAGCAGCAGCAAACTTAATAGAAGAAGAACCTTGCAGTTGCATTATTAAAATAGTGCAGCCTGTTACCATGTTGTAGATGTTACGTAACTGCTTTCTTATTGTTCAACATGTCCATCAGGGTCTCAGGAGGAAAGAGGTGGCACACACAAACTAGGGAGAATGGAGGAGCATTTCCTAGAGGGAAGTTTACAAAAATGTGGTCAGTAGGTAGGAAACCACCAGGATGGAGGAGTTCTCTGGGGTTGGGGACCCTGAAGCACATGTTTGCCTGGAGGGCCATAGGAGGCGTTTTCAGAGTAAACATTTTATAAGCATCATCCAGTGTTGTGTCTAGTGCTGAAGAAGGGAGGGAATGTTCTAGGGGAGTGGCCTGCCTCCATTGAGTGAAGCTCACAGAGCAGGACAGCGGACCAGAGAGTGGTAAGGGAGGGATAACAGGAGAAACACCAAGAGGTTGCTTGGTTTCTGTAGCTGTGCAGTTGGCTGAGTGTTGGGTGTGGGGGGGATGGGAGGAGAAGGGAGGGAAGACTAGGCTGAGCTCAGTGGTTCCTTTAGGCAGAGCTTTTCAGTTTGGGGTTGTGACTGGGGGAGGGGGAACGGGCAGGGAGGCCTCCTGGGACTGGAGACTTCCGTCCCTGGAAGCCTCTTCCCCTTCACCCCGATGTCATGCTCACTCTTTTTTGTGCTATGACATGGTGAAGTGAGGAGGTGTCCAGGGGCCCTTCCAGTTACCAAGTACTGTCACTCTAGAAATTTTCCCTGAAGTCTCTGAAGCTATACCCTTGCGTGCTGGTAACCATTACTCAACTCTCATGTAATCATATCAATAGTAACTTCTTGTACAGTGGCCTGTTGTCAAGGTGAGGGGAGGCAGATGGTGCCAGGGAATGGGCTTCCTTTTGGGGAGATTGGGGAATGAAGCACATAAGCATTCACCCCTCCGACTAGTGTGTAGGGCAGGAGTGGTGGGTGCTTCCTTGGGGTAGATATCTTCTAAACTGGTAAATTTCATGTTTAGTACCTTGCTCAGCACTACCAATCTGGGGATCTGTTGGGCTTGGGGAGCTAATCACTTAGGCTGAGCCTCATAAAGAAAAGGCAATAGAGATCAGAATCCAATGGCGTGTTTAATAAGAACACACATGTGTGTGCACGAGTGCATCTTGAAGTTTCTGATAGAGTAAAACCTTGGCCATGGCCTCTCTTTTCAAAGACATAGTGTGGAGTCTTTAATGCTATCAAGTTATTGGTTTTTCCATTGTTTTATTCTGTTTGGCTGTTTTGATGGAGGGAGAGGGGCTTGTCCAGACACGAGGCTGAAAAGAACCTGGAAACTGATTCTTTGCCTTAGTTTTCACCATCCTTTGACCCCTGGTTCTCTTCTCTGTGTTGACATGTTCGGCCCTAAAGTTAGAGCTTTGTTCTTTTGATCCAGGGGCCTCCAGGATGGTGCAGAAGGTCAGTAGTGAGCTCCTCTTTCCCTTGGGATCCATTTTTTTTTTTTTTGTCTTTTTACCTTTATTATTGCTCAAATCCTTTTTGGAAACAGGTGATGGTTTGAGCAGTAAATGAATAAATGTTTCTTTATCTAAATCTAAACAGCCAAGTAGCAAGGCAAGAATTGCTTCCACACTTCAGTAGTATGAGTCACAAACTTGGATCATGATTATAAAAAAAAACAGATGAAAAATGTCTAGGCTATGTCACAAGATTAGTCCAGGTTTTTGTTTTTCTCAGTACTGTATGTCTCTATTTAGTACCCACAAGTATTTCTAGTTAACAAAATGCCTTTTGAACCATCCAGCAGAGTCTAACTGATTGCTCTTGCTTTCCCCATAAAGCTTTGCCCCCATCATGTCACTCCCCTGCTTAAAACCTTCCATGCCTTCCACTGTCTCGAAATTCTAAGAGTCATCCCTTCAATGTGTCTTTAGGGACCTCCTGGCCTCCGCCCACTCCCCCAATATCATGTCAGGCCTCCACTCTCTTCATGTTCTCTACTCTGGGTTCTTTCAAGGTCCTTTAACTGAGACCTTGGAACGTGCTCTCTCTGCCCCCTCCCTCCCCTATTCTTCAGGTCTTTCAGTGGGCCCATTGATGAGGCTACATTTTTCTGTTCTGTTCCTACATCTCTACCTGTACCTTCCCCATAGAAGGTACTCCCCATGAGGACAGGTTCTGTGCTGTTCTGGGCACCATTGTATCCCAAACTTTCTGCATGGTGCCTGGCAAACAGTGCATGCTCTGGAAAGATTTGTTGAGAAAAAGAAGTATGTGTTTTATAGTAGTCATGTTTTTCTGACATTATTAATCCATGTTTAACAAGTCCCATCAACTCCTTGATAACCATGATTTTTGACAAGTTACTGTCCTTCTTTTTCCAGAGAACCTGGACACCTTCAGTCTACAAATAGTTGTGATTTTTCATGCCAGGGGATTGTCACCATGGGTGGGGTGGGCAGAAGGTGGATTGTGTGTAGAGGTGAATGACTCAGCCTTACCATCATGAACATGCTCACCTTTCATATGAATTAAAGCATTATAATTGGAAATTCTTTTTTGTATAATCTCCACTGATGTCCTCATAATAACCTCTTCAAGTTATTTATCCACATCTCACAACTAAGAGTTGTTCCTGGTAACTGAATAGTGTCTGGTTGAGAGGTTGCACTGGATATTTGCTCTGGGTTGAAGATGACCAATTATGCCATATCGATTAGAAGACAGCTGTGTGGAGTTATGTAGAAGGAGACCATTCTCAGTTTGGAAGTAATATATTTTAACCTAAACAAGGCATGTGATGAGAAGCTATATTTGGACCTGCCTGTTTCAGTGTGGTTTTGTGTTTTTAAATACAGGGGGAGCGTGGTCAGAACACCCCGCTGATCCAGTGCCTTCCCTCATTGTCCTCACTGTGCTGTAGATGTTCTGGTTTATTTACCCATTTTACAGATAAGAAGTTGAGTCAGAGGATGTCATTTCCTAGAGCAACTCATCTGGGGAATGGAGTTGAGGTTCAGATGTGGACTTCCTGACCCATGTGGGGGAAATCCTCTCTGGGCACTGAGAGTGATGGCATGGTTTGGGGATCATTGTATACCTTAGCAGTTCTGGGCCAAGATCATCAGTATTTGGTTGTATAATGTATTTCATGATGATTATTGGCCTCCTTCAGCAAGTCATTCTAGCAGATTTCAGGTCCTTGCTCCACTCAAGCATCATCCATAAAGTACTATTGCAGTACAGTTTATTTTCCTCTGGGAATTGCTTCGCACGCCTCTAATCGAATGTGAGTGCTGCGGCCACCCCCTTTCCTGCCGTTCAATCCCCTTTCCTTTCTCAGTTCGGCAGATTGCAGACCGTGCTGGTAGCTGCCCAGAGAGCAGCGGTGTTTTCCATTATTCATGATGTTAGCGGCAGGTCGCTGCTCTGGCCTGTGCAGGCTGGAATAGACTCATTGATGGTGGCGGGAGCAGCTACTCTTTCTTTCCGTGGAACTTGCCATCACCCCCAGGTATAAGCTGAGGTCAAGGGCTCTTAGGGTGGGGTTTGCAGAGTAAAGAGTCTTATCTGGATAATTGGCAGCCTTCTCTCTCCTTTGGCACAGCCACTGTGATTAGAGGCTGGGTGGTGCCTGCCATGTATGATGTTAGCTTGAGGTTTATTTTAGTGGTATGGGAAACAGGATTCGAGCATCAGACCCCAGCTAGAGCCAGCTTTCTTCATTCACTGCATCTGTCTCTTTCACCACCCAGTCCTGCCACATTATTCTTCTTCCTCTTGTTTCATAACTAAATATGGTACATTTAGTTTAATAACTAGTCTGGCCTGCTTAATCAGTATAGTGTTTTATTAGATGGATGCATTTTCAGTTATTAGCATAGTCCCCAAACTTTCTATTTCACTGGCTCTGTTGTTTCCCACTATGCTTTCAATGGTAGTTTGCTTAAGTGAAGTCGCTCAGTCGCGTCTGACTCTTTGCCACCCCATGGACTGTAGCCTACCAGGCTTCTCCATCCATAGGATTTTTCAGGCAAGAGTACTGGAGTGGGTTGCCATTGCCTTCTCCAGGAGATCTTCCCCACCCAAGGATTGAACCTGGGTCTCCTGCATTGTAGGCAGACGCTTTACCGTCTGAGCCACCAGGGAAGCCCAGCTAGCCACAGATGCCTACCTGCTGGGATGCCTTCAGTTCTTCACGATTTTGTAGTAGCAGCGGCAGTGGTAGTACTCAGTCATGACTCTGCGACCCCAAGGCCTGTATCCTGCCAAGCTTCACTGTCCATGGGATTTTCCAGGCACAAATACTGGAGTGGGTTGCTGTTTCCTGTTCTAGGGAATCTTCCCAAACCCGAGCCTCTTGCATCTCCTGCATTGGCAGATGGATTCTTTACCACTGGTGCCAGCTGGGAAGCCCTTCCATGACTGGATGTGGTAGCAGATAGCATGGAAACGTTGCCCTCACAGACTTCTAGGCATGTTCTTCCTAGCATTATCTTTTTCTAAGAAAGAAAGAATTCTTCCTTCCCTCGATGTAGCTCAGTCCAATCTTGTCATTTGAAAGACCAGAAAGTGAAACCCTGATGTGTTTTAAAGTGTTGCCTGTATGTCTCCCTGTACTTTGTCCACCCTCAAGATGATTATCTTTTTTTGCTGCTGATGCCTGACTGGCTAAGAAAGCAAGGGCTAGTGATACCTGTTTCTGTATTAACTGGCAGTTAGGAATTTCAGCAGCAACAAAGTGTCAGAAAACTTAACATCAACGTGTTTATCAAAACATGAATTTATTGACCTGCATCACTGACAAGTCCAAGGGTAGATTTGCTCTACCTGCCTCTTCTCTGTTTCAGGTTCATTGGGTAAAATCTTGGCCTCTTCTCCAGCATACCTGGCAAGAGTCTCTTTATGTCTCATTGGCTCTGAGTAAACAGGTTGCCTACCCCTGAAGCAACCACTGTGACCAGGAGAGGTGATCAGGCCAGTGGGGAGAGATGGGGGTGGGATTGCCCCTAGCGCAATAGGAGGCGAATCTCTTCTTTAATGTGGACTGAGAGTGGGGAGGAGGTGATTCCTCAAATGAAAACCTTATTTCCGGGCAATGGGGAGTATGGACAGAGACAGTGAACATAAACATCCACTCAACTGTTTTGATTTTTGGGTTTGCCTGCCCTAGTGAGAATGGAGTAAGAAGTGGAGGACCGCCAAGATGCATGAAGTTTGCAAAATGAGAGTTGTTTGAGCTAGCAGGGCTTTTATAGGTCCCTGTTTCCGGTACTGATCACTGCATTAAAAACTACCCTAAAATCTAATAGCTTAAAATAACAATTTATTGTATTTCGTGACCCTGTGAGTCAGGAATTCAGTGTATAGAGAAAAAGTGAAAGTCGCTCGGTCATGTCCAACTCTTTGCAACTACATATAGTCCATGGAATTCTCCAGGCCAGAATACTGGAGTGGGTAGCCATTCCCTTCTCCAAGGGTTCTTCCCAACCCAGGAATCAAACCGGGGTCTCCTGCATTGCAGGTGGATTCTTTACCAGCTGAGCCACCAAGGAAGCCCAAGAATACTGGATTGGGTAGCCTACCCTTACCCAGGGGATCTTCCCAATCCAGGAATCGAACCAGGATCTCCTGCATTGCAGGCAGATCCTTTACCAGCTGAGCTACCAGGGAAGCCCAGCTTTGCCCATTGGTTTCTGTAACTCAGTTGTGAGCTGGCTGGAAGCTTCTTTCCCTCACTTCTCCAGTCTTTCCCGACCACCCTTAGCCTTTCTCTTGACTGGCTTGGCCAGTGTCGTAGCATGGCAGCTTCCGTGTAAGTCAGACTTCTTATGTGAAAGGGGAAGGCTTCTAAAGTGAATGTAACAAGAGACTGGAAGAGAAAGCTGCCAGCTTCCTAAGACCTGGGCCTGAAAACCCACAAAGCGTCCTCCCATGGGTTGATCAGGTGGTCACAGAGTCCACCCAGATTCCAGAGGAGAGGGGTCTCTTCCATTCACAGATAAAACACCTGAGGCCCCCAAAGAAGCAATGACTGACCTCGTTTCTCAAGAGCCCTTCTTTCAGAAATAGCATGGAAACAAACAATCAGGCCTAAGTCCACACACTCTCCAGCCAGAATGCCTGCCCTCACAACCTTTTGCAGCCTCTTCTTATGTTCTATATCCACGAGCCAGGAGGCCCAGAGCAGGGGAAGCCAGGACAAGGAGTTTCCTCTCCGTAAATAAGATGCTGACAAAGTACTGCTCGTCAGGCTTGGAGACCACTGTGCACCAGCCTTAGGCCACGTGGTGCTGCTCTGTCCTCAGCCAAGAGCAGGAGCGTGAGCCCATGAGCCCATTTGAATTGTGCTGCCAAAGACTCCTCTGCTTGTTGCATTTTTCTTTCCCAGAAGCGTTGCATGGAAAGGACTGAGGGTTCCACAGCTTAGCTTATCCGAACTGCCTTTTCCTCTCTTTACCCCAGTGTTCTGTTTAGCTGCTAAGTCATGATCGACTCTTTTTGCGACCCCATAGACTGTAGCCTGTCAGGCTCCTCTGTCCATGGGACTTCCCAGGCAAGAATACTGGAGGGGGTTGCCATTTGCTTCTCCAGGGGATGTTTCCAACCCAAGGATCAAAACTGTGTCTCCTGCATTAGCAGGCAGATCTTTTACCACTGAGCCAACAGGGAAGCCCCATCCCAATGTTCCTCCCACTAATTAGTGAGCCACTGACGTATTCCTATTTTAAAGTCAGTCATTTCATAACCTAATTTTCAGTATTTGGGGGGCTTATTATCTCCCTTTAACCCCTGGCTTCATGTCCTCTGGTGTGCATGTTCTCAGGAAAGGAGATGAGAGGGAAGGGAAAGACTTTCTCCAAGCCCTCCTAGCTCCCCCCTTCTCTTCTGGGAGGAGGGGAAATTTACAGCCTTTCTGCACACAGAGTGAGACACCTATTTCTAGGCATATGGGGCCAGAGAAGAGAGACAGAAAGCATGCTTAGTGTTTCAGTAATTTCCCAGGAAACCAGTGGACTTCTCTCAAGACAAGAACTTTCTTCTCTCCTTCTGAGTCATCTTATACCTGTTATGAGGACAGATTGTTCTTTATATCTTTATATTTCATGTGATCACCCAAGTACCTCAAAAGCAGGTGCTGCCTTCATGGAAATGCAAGACAATTAAGTTTGTTTAGAATTCATTGACAACCTGGGGCATCTGGAAAATAAATTGCAGTTCAGAATCATGAGCATGTGTGTGTGTGAGCTTTTTGCATGTGTGCTGAGATGCACTGTGTCTTTAATGTTATAGATCAGGCAAAAATCCCTGAAATACACATACTGGACTGGGGTAGGATGAGATGAGGAGATTAATTAAATGTAAACTTCATTTGTTTCCTTGCATCAATTCCCTTTTTAATCAGAGAGACATCTTATAACCAGAAGATGCGATCTAATTGATGTTCTTTTTGTTTTTTAATCCTCATAGAGGGACGGTGCTGGTAGTATTTTTAGTTCTTTCAGCAAAAATGTGATTCCGGCTTATACTTGTATGTTGCAGCTTTAGTCTCTATTTAAAATTAGCAGTTGGCTTTCTTAACTTGAGCATGTGGGAGAAGTTCTGAGTCCTGAAGATGAACAATTAGTTTATTAAGAATACTGGAGTGGGTTGCCATTTCCTTCTCCAATGCATGAAAGAGAAAAGTGAAAGTGAAGTCGCTCAGTCGTGTCCAACTCTTAGCGACCCCATGGACTGCAGCCCACCAGGCTCCTCTGTCCATGGATTTTCCAGGCAAGAGTACTGGAGTGGGGTGCCATTGCCTTCTCCGATTTAAGGACTAGTCCATGGGCACAAGGGTCAATGACTCTGTTCTCAGTTTCTGATGAGTTGATTCCATCATTACCACTGGTATCAGCAACTTCCTTGCTTTTTAAAGGAGGCAGATACAGTTGTATATTGGACACAGAAATCATATATTGAACATAGAAGAACGGTGAGAGGTCAGGGAGCAGTTGGAGGGTTTGCTGGACCAGATCTGCTCCGTGAGCTGCATTGAAGCTACATACATCCCACATCTTCCATTCCTATTTGATCCTCAACTCATTTCTTAAGACGCTTGCATTCAGAATGTAGAGATGTGGTTATTTTGATAGCATGTATGAAATCTCTCTCACATACTTATAGGACGAAGGAAAGCAGAACTTGGTCTTTTTGCCCTTTCAACAGACTCTTCCTGTAAGTTGAATGGTTTCCATTGACTTCCACAGAACCATTTTACCAGCCTCAGCATCCTTTTACATGCTTCAGAAGACAGATACACAAAGCTATGAAGACAGGAACACCCTGGGGTCAGGAGACAGGTCTGACCTTGGGGCAGCTTTAACTTGCAGTTCACCTAACCCCTGGGCCACCTCCTAACCTCATAGATGCTTCTGGGCTTCCATGATTTTTATCAGAATAAAAGAGAATGCTGTGGAAGGAGGAACGCTCTCTATCCCAGAGGTTATATAATTAGTTCTGAGAATGCTCACAGCTGTCATGTGTGACACACTGACATCCTCTTATGCTCTTCCACTGTTGGGAAGCAGCTGTTAGTTCAGTTTCATTTCTGTCTCTCCCGTCTCCATATGCCAGAGTAGGGAGAAGTGAATGGATTAAAAATCTGTTGGTGGGGGAAACCATCTGATGCATCTTCTGTCTATCTTTTCACCTATGAGTATTTTAAGTGTTGATATCCCCTAAGGACCTGCAAGATGGTCTATAACTGGGGAGGTGGAAGGAATCCGGCATTCCAGTTACTCTAAAGTGAAACAGTGAAAATGATGTAGTGCTCTGGGTATGGGGGGAGTAATGGAATAGGACTGTCAAAAATTGGAGTCACGGTTGTCCAAGCACTTGTGAGGTTTCCTGGACTATTTCCTATACAGATTAAGATGCTTCTTTATCACTCTTGAATTTTTTTTATCCCTTCTTAGATTGCTCAGCCAGTAAAGAATCTGCCTGCAATGTGGGAGACCTGGCTTCAATCCCTGGTTTGGGATGATCCCTTGGAGAAGGGAGTAGCAACCTACTCCAGTATTCTTGCCTGGAGAATTATTCCATTGATGAGGAGCCTAGCAGCTGTAGTTCATGCGGGTCACAAAGAGTCGGACACGACTAAGTGACTAACACACACGCACATGCCCTAGTCTACCCATATCTGAAGGAGTTATTCCAAGGCCTCTGTATGGGGCTGTCATGTCTAGAAAGCTTCCTTATCCGGTTTACCTGGAAAACACCTACTTTTTAAAGATCTAGTGCAGATGTAACCTTTGCAAAAAAAAAAAAAAGTCTTCCCTGCCTCCCACAGCCATGGATGACCATTCTCCTCCTTTCCTTACCCCCATATTTGTCCATGTCTCATTAGCAACTGTCACTGATGTAAAGGCATCTGTTGGGTTATGATAGCAGGTGGGTAGTGACCTCTCTCAGGGTGGGAATCGTGTCTCCTTCATCCTCGTGTCCTCAGGATTTAGCAGAATTTTTGTCATGTATTAAGCACTCCGTGAATGGGTTGGGGGGAGAGGAGGAAGCTAAGCCAGTTTCTTGCCATTCAGTTTGATTCAAAAATTACTATTATGCCATCAAAACTTTCACTTGGAAAACAACTCTAAGTTCCTAAGACATGGATAGAATGTCCCCAGGTCGGGGATTGTTAGGTTTATCAGTTCCCTAGCATTGCAGTAACAGATTGTTGCAAATCGGGTGGCTTCACATAGATGTATTATTCTCTCACAGCTCTGGGGGCTAGAATTCTGACATCACTGAGTTGGCAAGGCCATGCTTCCTCTAAAGGCCCCAAGGAAATATCTTGTCGTAGCCTCTTCCTAGCTTCTGGTGGTTGCTGGCCGTCCTTGGTGTCCCTTGTCACATAGCTGTATGACTTCAGTGTCTGCTTCCATCTTAGTATGGCTCTCTTCTCTCTGTGTGTCTGTGTCTAGGTGTCCAGCTTTCCATCGTCTTTAAAGGTCACCGGTACTTGGCTTTATGGCCCATTCTAATGTAGTAGGACCTCATCTTCACTTGATTACATCTGCAGTTGATCTCAGAGAGGCAGCAGTGAGCAGTGGCGTGAAGTGAGATCTTAGTTCCCTGACCAGGAACTGAACCTGGTGGCCTGGATGAAAACCAGGAATCCTCACCACCAGGCCAGCAAGGGCTAAAGACTAGAAGTAAATTGTCCCTGTTTTTTAGCTCTCATTGAAAAATGCATTTCTCAAGGAGGCAAAAACTGTAAAAAAGAGATACAAAGTTTATTATTAGAGACACCGCACAAGTGGGAGAGACAGTTTAAAGACAGAAGCAAGATAGAGATGCACACCCTAAGAGAAAGGGTGTGGGCGTCCTTCCTAATGAGGACTAGCGCAGTGAAGAGTGGTTGAATCATTTATATAGGGCAGTTTTCCCGTGTCTTCGTTTGTTTTGTGTTAGTTGCTCAACCGTGTCTGACTCTTTACAGACCTGTGGCCTATAGCCTACCAGGTTCCTCTGTCCATGGAATTCTCCATCAAGAATGCTAGAGAGGGTAACCATTCCCTTCTCCATGGGAGCTTCCTGATCCAGGGTTGGAACCTGAGTTTCCTACATTGCAGGCAGATTCTTTATTGTCTGAGCCACCTGGGAAGCCCTAAAATGTTGTATATCCATGAATGTGTGAGTGCATGCTAAGTTGCTTTAGTCGTGTCTGACTCTTTGTGACCCTATGGACTGTAGCCCACCAGGCTCCTCTATCCATGGGATTCTCTAGGCAAGAATACTGGAGTGGGTTGCCATGCCCCCCTCCAGGGGATCTTCCAGACCCAGGGATTGAACCTGAGTCTCTTATGTGCCCTGCATTGGCAGGTAAGTTCTTTACCACTAGCACCACCTGGGAAGCCCCATATCAATTATCTGGCTGCTTTTTCCACACCTGACCTACCCTAAGACTCTCCCCAGTTTCAGTATGCACCTTTTTCCATTCCAGCCCAGAGGCCTAAGAGGGGCCTTGGCATCTCATATTATGGGGTGTTGCCCCCCACCTTTCGACCTCAAGGAGACTTTCTGCTCCCTCATGCCAATGAAGGGAAATATATGACTTCTTGATCTTTTACTCAAACAGGGTTTATCCAACCTCTCTGTTTCTGCCCAGACTATTATCTTAAAGTGTACTCAGGGGACAAAGCCTGGCTATTTATTTTGTTTCTGTTGTTATTTCTATTTTGAAGTGCAAACAGGAGGCTGGTTGTAAATATCTAACCTGGAACCCACCTATCTCTTGCTGCTGCTGCTGCTAAGTCACTTCAGTTGTGTCCGACTCTATGCGACCCCATAGATGGCAGCCCACCAGGCTCCCCCGTCCCTGGGATTCTCCAGGCAAGAACACTGGAGTGGGTTGCCATTTCCTTCTCCAATGCATGAAAGTGAAAAGTGAAAGGAAAGTCGCTCAGTCATGTCTGACTCTCAGCAACCCCATGGACTGCAGCCCACCAGGCTCATCCATCCATGGGATTTTCCAGGCAAGAGTACTGGAGTCGGGTGCCATCAGTTATCTCAGTTCAATTCAGTTCAGTCGCTCAGTTGTGTCCAACTCTTTGCGACCCCATGAATCACAGCACGCCAGGCCTCCCTGTCCATCACTAACTCCCGGAGTTCACTCAAACTCATGTCCATCAAGTCGATGATGGCATCCAGCCATCTCATCCTCTGTCATCCCCTACTCCTCCTGCCCCCAATCCCTCCCAGCATCAGAGTCTTTTCCAATGAGCCAACTCTTTGCATGAGGTGGCCAAAATACTGGAGTTTCAGCTTTAGCATCATTCCTTCCAAAGAAATCCCAGAGCTGATCTCCTTCAGAATGGACTGGTTGGATCTCCTTGCAGTCCAAGGGACTCTCAAGAATCTTCTCCAACACCACCAAAAGCATCAATTCTTTGATGCTCAGCCTTCTTCACGGTCCAACTCTCACATCCATACATGACCACTGGAAAAACCATAGCCTTGACTAGATGGACCTTTGTTGGCAAAGTAATGTCTCTGCTTTTCAATATGCTATCTAGGTTGCTCATAACTTTCCTTCCAAGGAGTAAGTGTCTTTTAATTTCATGGCTGCAATCACCATCTGCAGTGATTTTGGAGCCCAAAAGATAAAGTCTGACTTTATTTCCACTGTTTCCCCATGTATTTCCCATGAAGTGATGAGACCAGATGCCATGATCTTAGTTTTCTGAATGTTGAGCTCTAAGTCAACTTTTTCGCTCTCCTCTTTCACTTTCATCAAGAGGCTTTTGAGTTCCTCTTCACTTTCTGCCATAAGGGTGGTGTCATCTGCATATCTGAGGTTATTGATATTTCTCCTGGCAGTCTTGATTCCAGCTTGTTTCTCATGATATACTCTGCATATAAGTTAAATAAGTGGGGTGACAATATACAGCCTTGATGTACTCCTTTTCGTTTTTGGAACCAGTCTCTTGTTCCGTGTCCAGTTCTAACTGTTGCTTCCTGACCTGCATATAGTTTTCTCAAGAGGCAGGTCAGGTGGTCTGGTATCTCTTATCTCAGGAGATGCAAACAGGAGGCTAGTTGTGAAGTGTCAGCCTGAAACCCATCTTTTTTTGCCCTAAGAAATGTGAACATGAGGCCTGTTGTAAATGCCTAGCTCGGAGCCTATCTATATCCTGCCTCTCAATGACCCTATCCTAGTCCAAATAAGGGCACATTCACAGACAGGTAAGGGAGTTGGGGAGTTAGGACTTGATTTTTTTTTTTTTTTTTTGCAAGACACTGTTCAATGCAAATTACACTTTGATCCCTTTAATCATGGAATTTGTTTTCTTTGGCTGGGCTTGGTCTTCGTACTTTGTGCAGGCTTTTTTCTCTAGTGGTGATGAGCAGGGGCTTCTCATTGTGGTGCCTGGCCTTCTTATTGCAATGGCTTCTCTCCTTGTGGAGCAGGGGGCCTAGGGCACACAGGCTTCAGTAATTGTGGTGCAGGGACTTATTTTCCCCTCAGCTTATTCATGGAAGCTTGACTCCTTAACTCCTCAGCCTCTCCTCCAGATGGTTTTTCAGCTCCTGCCTCAGTGCCTCTAGCACTGGGGATTTCTTTGCTCACCGGCACATTTTCTGTCTTTGGAAGGGAGCTTTTGGGGAACTTTTTCTTTAATTGGGCCCCACTCTACTTCCTGCCATCTTTATCATTCAACAATCAGGGTGTATATGGAATAATATGCTTCCTCCTCTGCAGGGAGGAGGGAGAGCTTTCAGGCATTGAAGATGGTTCTCCTGGCCTCCACGACCCCCTCCCAGTTTCTTCAAGTCTTCCTCCAGGTTTATTTTCATTCCAAACTTCCTCCACACTAATGGAACTTCCTGCTTGTCGGTGTACGGGTGAAATGAAATGAGACTTCCAGGGGTCGTATAATCAGAAATCAAAGCAGACACATCTATTTCCAGGGAATCCACTTCTACTGATGCAACTTCACACAATTTTAGTGGACAACACACACAACGCTTGAAACATTTAATTTATTCTTGGTTGCATATGGTGGTGCTAAACTCTATTCTTCAGAGCAGGGTCTGGCCCTGGTGTGATATACTCTTCTCTGTTTCACTTGGCCTGTGGCCCCAGCCTGTGGAAACAGCTGAATCACAGAGCTGTGATTGTACATTGGCTGATGATGGACTGTGATGGGGGAGGGTAGAAGGAGCGGCTGTCACTAGAAAAGGGTCTTTTGTTAGAGGTCATGCTACTGCTTATGTGTCCCCAGACAGCTGATCAGAATAGGACCCAGATATGATTTGGGGCTTTAAGAGTTTTCTACTGCTTCTTGGATTTGCTGCTGAGGTAGAGAACACATTTTGTACCATTAGGTGGGAGGGTTCCTGCCATACTTGGGTGCTATTTGGAGGTAAGTCAACTCTGGTGGCCCCAGTGCTTTCTGTTTGAACAAATTTACACGGATAAATAAATGAGGGCTTAGATGGTCAGAACCAGAAAGGGCTTGGAGGTAATAACCTGAGTTTAGAGTTTGGATTAAGAACGTGAGACTGGAAATGAGACAGATTTCACACTCTTGGTTCAGTTAGCAGACATTTGATCTTATCCAAAGTGTTCATAAGACATTTGGTCCATAATACATTTGGTCCATGCCAAAAGGTTTTTTGATATTTGGTCATATTTGGTACTATCCAAAAATGTCTCTAGATGGAGACAAGTGAGCAACACCCAAAATGTTCTGATATTTGATCCTGTCTGAATTTGGCATGGAGCTAAGGTGCTTGTGGATGTTTCGCATAGGACCAACTTTGAAGACGAGAAACTGATGGCTTCTGGACGTTTTGGACAGAATCAAACGTCCGACGAGGCCTCCTTTTTCATCTTACTTGTGAATTTGGAAAAATTATTTTGTTAAGTGGGGTTAATAGCACTATCAACTCAGGAAAAAAGTGAATGAAAGTGTAGTCACTCAGTTGTGTCTGACTCTTTGTGATCCTTTCGACTGTATGTAGCTGCCAGGCTCCTTCGTCCATGGGATTTTCCAGGCAAGAATCCTGGAGTGGTTGTTACAATTCAGTGAGCTAGTAGTATCCATTTAATTCATACTTGGATGCGGCCAGGAAGGGAAGCTGAGGGCCACGGAAGTCGGATGATTTGCCCAAGGTCACTTAGTGTGTGCTGCCCCCAAAGCAGAAACAAAGTTTCTAATTTAAGTTTCAGTTTTTAATTTAAGGAACGTTCCTCTAAACTGCCCCAGCACTTCAGAACTCATCAGCTTCCATTATTTATTTACCAATCTGTTTCTGTGTATAGAATAAAGAAAGAGAAGTAAAATTGGTGCTTAAAACCTTCCTCACCAGTTGATGGTACCTGCTCTGTAGTATCTGTGGATTTATTCCAGATGGGGCTAGCTCTTGTGGAAATGGCTGCCCTCTGAGTCAGGGATGTAGGTGAAGACATTGCTGCAAACCTTGGTTGCGTCGCCTGTTTGTCCTGAGTGGTGCTGGCAGCACTGGCCCTGGGGAGGACAGACAGACAGGGCAGGCCAACGGCCCACTCCGCAGTGGCCCGCACCCTGAAGCCATGTTCTCTCCATTTAATATGCAGTGTGGATTGTATTTCCTCTCAGCTTCCTGTGAATTGGAGAGGTGCATTGTGCCAGCTTTCCTAAATTGCCACAATCAATATTCTACTGCCTTTATTTTATATGCATGCTAATGACTTTTCTCCCATTCAAATGTACGTGTTTCCCAAATCAGTCTTCTCAACGTTAAAAAAAAAATAACTAGGGAAAAAGAAGCCAAAAAAGGAAAAAAAAAAAAAGCCCTCAATATTACCATGAGTTTCTGCCTGGAGTTTGTGGCAAGGGTCTGAATGGGGATGGAAAACACTGCAGGAGGGCCCCTGGCGGGCCTTTCTGGGCTGGCCAAGGCAGAGTGAAGAGCAAGGCGGGGTTTGGCTCAGGGAAGCACGTGGCCTTGTGAACAACAGCTTGAAAGCCTGTGCTACGCTCACTGGCTTCAGGCATCATTCTCCCCTGCTGCCCTCCCCGGCTCCCCAGCTGAATTGCTTTCTAACAGGGCCGGTGTGGCTTCCCTGGTAACTTAGATGGTAAATAATCTGCCTGCAATGCAATAGACCCAGGTTTGATCCCTGGGTTGGGACAACTCCCTGGAGAAGGAAATGGCAACCCTCTCCAGTATTCTTGCTTGAAAAATACCATGGGCAGAGGAGGCTGGTGGGTTACAGTCCATGGGGTCACAAGGAGTTGACATGACTGAGCAGCTAATGTCACGTCATGTGTGAGTCTGGGGCTACCAAAGTGGCCTCCTGAAATTGGGTGGCAGCCTTCCAGCTCTATCTATACAGAATTATGTGGTAACACTTCCCTAGACATTTTGGATTTCTTTGCACATTATCTCTGCTTTAGTTTCCTTTATTTATCTTTCATTTAGGACAAGGAACTGGTAGGATTCTGCTTCCTGCACCCATGGTGTCTACTCTAGCCCCTACTCACCTCATCATTTTTCTTTTTTTTTTTCCTGAGTGTCATCCATCATTTCAGGATGAGGTCAAATGATATTTTCTTTATGAAGCCTCTGATGTCTGTTTTTATTCATTGTTTTCAATAAACATTTCTTGGAGTATGTATCTTGCGATTGGTGCTGTGGATGAAGCACTGAGGGACAGACAAGGATCACTGCCCATGGGCCTTCCATCCTACTCAGAGGAGAAAGAGGAAAAATGTATGCATAGGGTGTCAGATGGAGCAGGGATGGGGTTATCGTTTAATCGAATGGTCCAGGAGGGAGGCCTCTCCGGGAGGGTGAGACTTGAGTAGGGATCTGAAGTTGGAAACACTGCCTTTTCTCTGATCTTCTTCAGGCACCCTCTTTGCTCCATTGCAGCAGGAACCATTCTGGCAGTGGGGGGAGGAGGGAGAAACAAAGATACACGAGAGAGCGTGTGTCTGTCTGTGTATGCACACACTCACCACACTGTCCAGCGTCTTGTCTCATGTTGCTTAGTAAGGGACTTTGGAGTGAAGATTGGGGAACAGGCTTGTTTTACTGCTGTTCCCAGAGAGGTGAGGCAAGACCTATTCTGTATTGTGCATTGTTGTTCAGCAGGGGATCAGGGACCCCTCTGGGTCCATGGCCTTTGGTAGTAGTTCTGCCGTGTGAGCCCACTACCCAACAGCCACTTCCAAAGACTTAGTTTTCTCACCCTTAAAATAAGGGGGTTGAATAATTGACTCTTTAAGAGCTCTCCTGGCTCCAAAGTCCCTCTGTTTTGTGTTGTGAAAGCCTGGGCCAGGTGTCCTCCCGCACAGAGTGCTGTGCTGCGGAGTCCAGCTCACAGGTTGCCCCCCTGCCTGTACTGTGGTCTGCGTGCTGTAAGACCACGTACTGTGGTCTACCAGCAGGCGTATCGTCTTTGGCACTGTGTATCCTGGGAGCGTGTCTTCTCCAACTAGATTGTGAATACTTACAGACAGGTCCAGGGACCCATCTTGTGCCCTGTAGAACCTGTAGGTGAGTGAAAGTCACTCAGTCATGTCCAACTCTTTACTGGAGTGGGCAGCCTTTCCCTTCTCCAGGGGATCTTCCCAACCCAGGGATCGAACCCAGGTCTTCCGCATTGCGGGCAGATTCTTTTCCAGCCAAGCCACAAGGGAAGCCCAAGAATACTGGAGTGGGTAGCCTACTCATTCTCCAGTGGATCTTCCTGACCCAGGAACCGAACCGGGGTCTCCTGCATTGCAGGCGGATTCTTTCCCAACTGAGCTATCAGGGAAGCCCTGAAGGAGATGATAGTAAATTGAGGGTTAGCTGATTCATAGCCTCATTCATTGATCTCCATTATTTATTGAGTTCCTGGAAAGTCTGTAAGACTCTGTGTTAGATCTTGGAAATCCTTTTTCATGAATCCTCCAGAAGTTCGCAACATAGCAGATGAATAATAGAATTGTAAAGCAGTTGGTTGTTTTTGCAGTGCTTTCACATCTTCTTTACCCTCTTGATTTTTAGATATCCCTGTGATTGAGGTAGGGCTTCCCAGGTGGCTCGGGAGTAAAAGAATCCCCCTGCCGATGCAGGAGATGTGGGTTCGATCCAGGAAATGGAAACCCACTCTAGTATTCTTGCCTGGAAAATCCCATAAACAGAGAAGCCTGGGGGGCTACAGTCCATGGGGTTGTAAGAGTCAGACACAACTTAGCAACTAAACAAAACAGCGATTGAGGTAGGACTTACATTACATTTTGTGCCCTTTAAATTACAGAAGTGTAATAATATGACTTGGGAAAAAGAAAAGAGTGAGGAATTTAAATGGTGCTGGTAACTTGGCATTTGGAGTCCTACCAGGTAACAGTGTCCTTAGGGGCAGGAGATGGTTGATGGAGACACAAGTCTGCTCTAGCCTTTGGTCTCAGGTCCCAAGTATATCATGGTACATGCATTAAAACATGTGGACCCCACTGTTCAGGTGAGTGTAGGAATATCCAAAGCTGCCTATTTTTCAGTTTTAATTTTTTTTTTAATTGAAGTATAGTTGGTTTACAATGTGTTAATTTCTGCTGTACAGCAAGATGATTCAGTTATACATATATCTATATATATATACACACACACTCACACACATTCTTTTGAAAATATTCTTTTCTTTGATAATCCCTGATAGCTCAGTTGGTAAAGAGTCTGCCTGCAAAGCAGAAGACATTATTTATTGAGTTCCTGGAAAGTCTGTAAGACTCTGTGTTAGATCTTGGAAATCCTTTTTCATGAATCCTCCAGAAGTTCGCAACATAGCAGATGAATAATAGAATTGTAAAGCAGTTGGTTGTTTTTGCAGTGCTTTCACATCTTCTTTACCCTCTTGATTTTTAGATATCCCTGTGATTGAGGTAGGGCTTCCCAGGTGGCTCGGGAGTAAAAGAATCCCCCTGCCGATGCAGGAGATGTGGGTTCGATCCAGGAAATGGAAACCCACTCTAGTATTCTTGCCTGGAAAATCCCATAAACAGAGAAGCCTGGGGGGCTACAGTCCATGGGGTTGTAAGAGTCAGACACAACTTAGCAACTAAACAAAACAGCGATTGAGGTAGGACTTACATTACATTTTGTGCCCTTTAAATTACAGAAGTGTAATAATATGACTTGGGAAAAAGAAAAGAGTGAGGAATTTAAATGGTGCTGGTAACTTGGCATTTGGAGTCCTACCAGGTAACAGTGTCCTTAGGGGCAGGAGATGGTTGATGGAGACACAAGTCTGCTCTAGCCTTTGGTCTCAGGTCCCAAGTATATCATGGTACATGCATTAAAACATGTGGACCCCACTGTTCAGGTGAGTGTAGGAATATCCAAAGCTGCCTATTTTTCAGTTTTAATTTTTTTTTTAATTGAAGTATAGTTGGTTTACAATGTGTTAATTTCTGCTGTACAGCAAGATGATTCAGTTATACATATATCTATATATATATACACACACACTCACACACATTCTTTTGAAAATATTCTTTTCTTTGATAATCCCTGATAGCTCAGTTGGTAAAGAGTCTGCCTGCAAAGCAGAAGAGCCCAGTTTGATTCCCGGGTCAGGAAGATCCGCTGGAGAAGGGATAGGCTACCCACTCCAGCTGGTAAAGAATCTGCCTGCAATGCAGGAGACCTGGGTTCAGTCCCTGAATTTGGAAGATCCCCTGGAGAAGGGAAAGGCTACCCATTCTAGTATCCTGGCCTGAAGAATTCTATGGACTGTATAGTCCATGGGGTCACACAGTTGGACATGACTAAGCAACTTTGACTTATCATAGGATAGTGAATATAGTTCTCTGTGCTATACAGTAGGACTTTATTGCTTATCCATTCTAGATATAAAAGCTGACATATGAAAACCCCAGCCTCCCACTCTCTCTCTCCTCCAGGCCCCTCCCCCTGGTAGCCACCAGTCTCTTTATGTCTGTGATTCCGTTCCTTTTTCATAGATAGGCTCACTTGTGTCATATTTTAGATTCCACACATAAGTGATGTCATATGGTATTTGTCTTTCTCTTTCTGACTTAGTGTGATAATCTCTAGTTGCATTCATGTTGCTGCAAATGGCATTTCATTCTCTCTCTCTCTTTTTTTTTTTTCTTTACAGCTGAGTAGTAGTATTCCACTATATATATATGTACCACATCTTTACCCATTCATCTGTTGGTGGACATTTAGCCTGTGGCTATTGTGAATAGTACTACTATGAACATAGGGGTGCACGTATCTTTTTGGATTATAGGTTTATCTGCATACATGCAGGGCTCTTTTGAGCATATTTGATTTTTGCCCATTGACTTAGGAACTGACATCCTGATGTGATCCATTCCCACCTTTTTCCATGTTACTGGTGAGGAAACTGTCTCAGAGGGAGGAATTTCCATCCTCACTGCATGAAGGGCAGAGTGAGAACTGATCTCATGCCCTCCTAACTGCAGCCAGGACTTTTTCCTGCTTAGCCTCCTTTCTGTGCTTTCTCAGAGATTATCACCATGGGGACTAGCAGTGCCTATGGGAGGAAAGGAGCCCAGAAGCTGGGCAAGATGTGCAGGCTAGATGGGTTAATCAAAGAGTAGTTTTCCTTTGAGTCTTCAGCCAGTTCTGGCCTGCCTCGGGCTCCTTCTGGCCTGAGCTGGAGACGCCGGTTAAATCTGTAGCTGCTTCTCCCCTGGCATCTAATGAATTCAGCTCACTTTGAATACTCCCTTGGCTCGGCTGCAGTTCTTTAAAGCCCATCTTCCGCATGGAATTGGCAGGTTCATTTCATTGTTTGGGAGCCAGATAAAAATGCTTTGTTCTTTGCTCCTACGTTATGCCATTTCAGAATATTTCTTCTCCCACAAATTGCTGAGACTGTTCAATTTGGACTTTCAATTGCTTCTCTCTGAGCAGATCTTTCAATTTATAATATATTCCAAGGCCTTTTCTTTTTGATTACATATTTAGGATATCAGTTAGATTTCTTTATTTATTCATATTTCTTTTTGCCTTTCCCTTTTCTTCCTTTTTATCTCTTCTATTGTGAAGAGTGTGCAGTCATGGTAGCCGCAATGAAATGCAAATACTTCTTTTTCCTGTCTGGCTGCTGTAGGATATTATTTTTTAATTTATATTTATTGTTTTTTCCTTGTGTGTTAGGGCGGTGGTAATAATGATGATGATGCCATCATTATTTTTTTCTTCTTTAATCAGTTCCCCCATTTAGATTCAAAATAGGGAGCAAGTTATTAGTGGGCGAGAGAAACATCTAGGAAACCATGATCTAGACTTTGCGCCAAGTGCAATGCTGGGGCAGGGATAGGGTTGTGAAAAAGGTAAACTGAGTCTCTTTCTTCATGGTGCTTAGAGTCTAGATTCCACCGTGTTTCCTTTTTTCTCCTGTGAGATAGGCATTGGGAGTCTCTTGAACTCGTGATGTAACTGAGATGCAGAGAGCTCCAGTGATCTGCTCTAGCACATACAGTTAAACAGTATGGGTGCCCTGTCCTTTCAGACTCTTTGAGACCCTATGGACTGGGGTCCCCCAGGCTTCTCCGTCCATGGGATTTTCTCAGCAAGAGTACTGGAGTGGGTAGCCATGCCTTCCTCAAGGAGATCTTTCCCACTCAGGGATCGAACCCGTGTCTCCTGCACTGCAGGTGGATTCTTTACCATTGAGCCACTGGGGAGGTATGGGAGCTGAGTGTTAAAGCGAAGTGCAGAGACTCCAGGGCTTGTGCTAAAGAAAGATATCTCTGTCTGACCCCCTTAAACCTGCCCTCTGATAAGACCCTCTGGCAGCCCCTCCTGGGAGCAACCCCTCTGGGGCAATCAGAGGCTCTCCTCATTTCCATTCTGAGTGCAATCTCTGACGTCTTTGTCTTGCTTTACAACTTCTCCAAAGCCCCATTTTCTATCCGTTAAATGGAAGAAAGTGGGGAAGGCGGGGAGGGCAGGATTCAGGGTGATAATGGGAAAAAAAGAGCTGAGAGAAATCAGAGATGATGAGGTGGTTTAAAAGCACTTTTAAGAATCTGGATTTCTGAGTGCTCTTGAAAATAGAAACAGGCAAACCCAGAGTAATTTGGAAATGGGCTAAGATTGCTGCAGACAGAAAAAATGGATATCTTGATTAAAGTGACCTGGAAAGACTGTCCTGAGAGTCTAAGGTGAGGAGTTAATTCTGAAAGTTCTAAGGCACATTCTGAGGATTCACTGTGACTGGGCTTCACCTGTTTCTTTATCCAGCTTCCAATTATGTCAGCCATACTGACACATTATTTTAGTTCTAATTGTTTTAAGTGACCCATATGAAGAGCTTTTGGATTCTGGGAGCTATAAGAAAGAACTTTTTTTTTTCTTCATCATAAAGTGAAAACACTAATTTCCTTTTCTTATTTGAGACTATAGATCATTTTCCCTTCCTCTTGAGTTTCCCCTCCTTAAAAAATTTCTGCAGGGAAAATGATCTCTAGAACATGTATTAATATATGGAGCTAGTGGCAAGGATGGTTCAGCTGAGTGCTAGAATATATTCAGGAATTCTTTTCTGCCTGCCAGTTCCAGGAAAGAAACAGTTACTTTGAAATATGTGCCTGTTTGTTTCCTATAGCATTCTCTCTCCTTACAACTCTCCCTTCCAGTTCATTTATTTTTGTAGCCATTACATCAATTAAAAGGAGGCAGTATAAATAGGTCTGCGTGTTGGAAATTGATGCTGGGCATACTGATTGAGGACTCTGATTATGAACCCAACTGAAAGAATGTGATAGACCCCCTTATCCCACTCTTTTTTTTTATCCTGAACTGATGTGGCCAAGTTCTGCTGTTTGATCATTTCCCCTGTTGGCAGAACCTCCCTTTGCCCCTCAGCCACAGTGAATGAGTGTATGCTGGCGTTGCCTCAACTGCCTGGGGGACCAAACTCGGCCCAAGTTGGCCAGTCATTCCTTGCAGCTGCTTAGTTGTTCTAGTCTTTGTTGATATTTCCTAGAAAATTTTGGCTCCATGTTTGTCATTGGTTCCTTAGTTTATTTTGTGTTTAGTTTGTCTTGCTTTTTATAGGGGACTTTGAGGGATACAGTAATAAGACTTGGGCATAGTTCTGGAGGCTCATAGGGGAAGGAGGATGATACCTCCCTTTTTAAGTATGCAATTTAGCGGTTTTAGTCTGCTTAGAGAGTTGTGCAATGATTACCACTGTCTAATTCTAGAGCATTTTCATCACCTCAAAAAGAAAGTCCATAGCCAGGGGCAGTCATTTTCCTTCCCCTTCTTCCACAGCAACCCCTGGCAAACACTAATCTACTTTCTGAATATAGGTTTGCCTATTCTAGACATCACCTATAAGTAGAAACATATAATATGTGGCCTTTAGTTTCTGGATTCTTTCATTTAGCAGGTTTTCAAGATTCATCCACTTTGTAGCATGTATCAGAACTTCATTCCTTTTTATAGCCAAATAATATTCCTTTGTGTAGATATATATCCCATTGTATTTATGGGAGTAATGTCTTGAGTATTTGCTTGGGGGTGTTTCTATATTCATTGTTCATGAGCTTTACCTTCTTCAATCCATTTGTCCTCACGCTTAACCAAACCTGTGGTAGGTGCATTTATAATCACCATTTTAAACCTTGTAATTGGCACAGCTAGTCATTGGCAGAGAAGACTTGGTTTAACTACAGTCAGTGCTTTTAACCCTCACCTCTGTTACAAGTCAAAGGACATAAAACATTTAAAAGTGATTATAAACACGGAAGAAGGTTACAAAGGTCTTAAATAAACTGCTGTGTGGGTCGGTAGCTGAGGGTCGGGGGTGGCTGATACTATGTGTGATGTACTCTGAATCGTTCTTATGTACTGTTTTGATTATGGTGCACAATGGATGTAGGTCAGAAAAAGTGACCAAGACTGTGTGGAGATGGGTGGGACTCCTGGTTCACTGCCAGGTTTGGTCTTGGCTGACTCAGACAGTGGGCAGGGCTGAACCTGAGGGCTGCAGACAGTCGGTGCCCGCTGGTGGGGCTGGGCGGGCCCAGACTTGGCGGCAAGCAGCACTTTTCTGCTGACACGTAGAGGAGTAGTTGCAGAACTAAGGGTGGGGCCCGGCTCACTGCACATGTGATGAGTGATGCAGTGACTGAGATACCAGGGCTGGGTGCTAGATGGAAGAGCCTTGAGCCTCACATTGAAGAGGCCATCCATAGGGTGCCTTGGAAGGTGTTGAACCCTGCAGTGATGAGATGCATAGTTTTGGGGGGAGTGTATATCTTGCCCAAAATCTCTCCATATTTCTGCTACTCTTCTTGGGTTTTGTCCAGCGTCTGCCTGGGGTCCTTCCCAGGGGTCCCATTCAGGTCCTTTCCTATGGTATTGTAGAGTGACCGCCCTCGGAGCTGGAATCTCCAGACCTAAGGAACCTCTGCCTTAGCAGAGCCCCAGGGAGTTGTTCTGTGATAAAGCACCTCGGTCTCTGGCGACTCAGTTATTCTTTCAACACGTATGTGATGGGCCCTACTAGGCATCAGGAAGGGGTGTAGGCGTGTGAGACACGCACTACTGAACAAAATGGGGAAGGACCCCCGCTCTCTTGGAACTTAAGCATTCCAGCAGGGGAAAACGAAACCAGGCAGTAAATAACTGACATGATAATGAATTATCACTGTATTTTTTACTTACTATAGTGTATGTCATGAAAAAAGAAGTAAAGCAAGGTAAAAGGCAATGGGTGTGCATGCTAAGTTGCTTCAGTCATCTTCAACACTTTGAGACCCCATGGCCTGTAGCCCACCAGGCTCCTCTGTCCATGGGGATTCTCCAGGCCACAGTATTGGAGTGGGTTGCCATGCCCTCCTCCAGGGGATCTTCCCAACCCAGGGATCGAACCTGCGTCTCTTATGTCTCCTGCTTTGTCAGGTGTGTTCTTCGCCACTAGCGCCACTTAGCAATGGGAAGAGGTTGAAATTTTAAACAGAGTAAGATTGTGATGTTAAAGCACAAACTTGCAGATGCCCTGTGAGAACACTGTGGAAGAGTTTTACAGTCAGGGCAGAATTCTCAGGGTGTTTAAGGAACAGCAAGGAGGCACGTGTAGCTGGTGTGAGGACAGCAGAGGAAAGTGGTGGGAAAGCAAGGCTTGTCACCCCTTGGTCAGTGGGAGGACGGCCTTTTAGGATGGAACAAGGGAGATGTATTTGCACACATGCTTTAAAATGATCTCTCTGGCTGGATCATTGAGAATCTTATGATGATATTGCATCTGTAATATGCAAAGTATACTTCTTCGTGTAAGCAGATTAACTACTCAGGAAATAAAAAGATCATGCCTTTGGTGGATCCAGAGCTTGGGAAATTCTGGAGTTTTCTGTTAAGCTCCCAGGAGCCCTGTGAATACATTTGCTTTTCCTTGTCTGTGGCCAGTGAGAGCTTCAAGGGGAAATAACACTTTCTATAGCAGAAGCTTATCCAGTGCCATGGTCATGGGGATGGATTTTCCTGCTGGCTGTACGTGGACAGGCTTTGGATTTTGTTCTAGGAGAATTCAGCAATTAGTATAGAGTCGTTTGTATACAGTAAGTGTATACTTTAAGAAATATACATACATTATGAAGCTCCTGGATACTAGTATGTTAAACTGTTAGAAGTTGGTTAATCCCATTTCGCAGGGCTTCCTGGGTGGCTCAGCAGTAAAGAATCTCCCTGCCAATGCCAGGAGACACGAGTGTGATCCCTGGGTTGGGAAGACCCCCTGGAGAAGGAAATAGCAATCCATTCAGTGTTCTTGCCTGCAAAATCCTATGGACAGAGGAACCTGGTGGGCTACAATTCATGAGGTCACTAAGAGTCAGACACAATTTAGCGACTCAACAACAAATCCCATTTCACAGGATTTTCTTCAGATTAGAAATATGACCTCAGAAGTGTACCTTCAGTCTGCAGACTAGTAGGTCTGTCACACAATCTCAACTTTGTTTTAAGAGGGAAGTGGGTCAGACAAGTCACATTATCGCCTCTATAAATGGACAGCCTCCTGTGACATAAATGTACAATATTTATGTTGTACATCCTGACTTGATATTAGGACTTCTCTGGGCCAGAATTTTTTTGAAGACACCACCAGTGTTTGAAATTCATGTGTAATTGTTGTATTCCCTTCTCTTCTCCCTGTTAGGGATTTGTAGGATAACTCTTTGGCAAAATGTCAATGCAAATGTTTGTAGAGGTGGGTGAATGAATGAGGGAGCAGAACAGGCATTTAACTGGCAGGTGGGAAGGAAAATGTCGGTTTCTGTGGGTTCAGCAGGTTCTTTGCAATGTATTTTCACTTGACTTATTCCAAATTTGCCTACATGAACCAACGCATAGGAAATATTTGAGTAACTTTAAAATATGTGTATAATGCCGGTTGTGTGACCAGATGGACAAGCATTTTTTGGCTGAGGCATGTAAACAAGCTGCCACTAATGTTAATGTCACAGCTGTAGACATAAATATATTTTGGTTGCTTATATTTTATTTTTGAGAGTGTACAGTACTTTGAAGTTAAGCCCAAATGGAGTTTCTATTTGTATCTGGTTGATGGAATTTTCATTTGTTTGTCAATTTTGCCTGCTCTTATTCAGCTAGAATATTTTCGCCCCATGTAAGATGGATGCAACTGTTCACATTTTTCAGATAGTTTCCAAATCATTTCCTTCTAGGTCCCCAGAGGAATGTGCTCTGCAAATAGCTTTAGAATGTTGTAGTTCAGTGAGAAGTAAGTTGTTGACTAGGTTGATGTGGTTATTGAGTTTATAAACAGTCTGAGCAACTGATTTAGTGCTGTGTTGAATTGGGAATTGTGTGTCCTGCAAGAACTCTGATTTGGGGTGTTATGGTGCTCCATTGTCATATAACCTGGGAGTAAAGGAAGATCAAGTACCTACTGTGTTTCAGGAAACATCTTGTCATGTGCTGGCTCATTGAATTCTAGCTCTTCATGCAAGTTGTTATTATTTCTGCTTCATAACAAGTAAAATAACCCTTTGAGAGGCTCCATTCCCATGATGCCTCACTGCTCATGGCAGAGCCAGGATTTGGAACCAGTTCTTTTTCTTTCTTTGGCAGCTCTGGATCTTCATTGTTGCACACAGGCTTTCTCTAGTTGCAGCGAGCAGCGGCTTCTCTTGTTGCGGAGTGTGGGCTCTAGGGCGCACGAGCTCAATAGTTGTGGCACCTGAGCTTAGCTGCCCCGTGTGTATGCAGTCTTCCCTGACTGAGGATGGAACCGATGTCCCCTGCATTGGCAGGCAGATTCTCAATCACTGGACCATGAGGGAAATCCTCCTGGAACCAATTCTAATTTACTCGAAAGCCCCTGTTCTTTTTACTGTCTTTGTTTGATTTTAGGGAGTGAGCAATCTGAAGGATGTCAAGCATGTCCCAAAAGATTGGGTCTGACACATCGAGTGTTTCTTAATATCTGGATAATTATTAACTGGAGAACCCATACCTTTACCTGATGATGAGTTTATTTTCAACCCTTAATCAGCAAAGTAATAATATTGGGTCTCCGACATCTAGTCATCTGGATCTTGCTTAACAAGTGACTGCGCGTTTATCTTGGGGACTAATCAAGCCTTAGGTTCCTTCCAGTTCTGTGACCCCGAGACTGTGAAGACTCAGGAGTGGCTCCCCCCAGGGTATTCCTAGAGATCTGCCTTCACGTGGGTCGTTTTCCCCACAGCTGGGCTCTGGTTGCTACCTCCAAATAAAGGGGTTCAGGAAACCCTGAAATCAGGTCACCTAGGAGAGCTTAAATGAATTGGCATTTAACAAAACTGGTTGCAGAAATGAAGGTCCCATGCACACAGCTGCCTGTATCGTACTCACTCTCGCATCTTGATACAGTGGGTAAAGCAGAGCAGAAACGATAGGTGGTCCTGGCTTCGTTACTCTAGGAAGCTCTTTCCTGCCCATGTTCTGAACACAGCTTAGCCAAACAATAGCTGTTTGTCTGGCTTTAAGTGAAACCGCACAGCTTTCTTGTTCAGAATATTTTGGTTGTTTGTCTGAGATCTCCAGTCTCCCTCTTCCATAAGAGGTGATGCTGCGAGTGGGGTGAGCAACATTAGCAGTCGCACCAGCGTTGTCATTGACCCCATGGTGTGGATTTGTGTCTGTGCACATGAGCACATTGATGCAAGTGTGTGGTGTGTGGCATGGTGGGAGGAAAAAGGAGCAGGAGACCAGGTAATTAGATATAAAAAGAAAACAAGGTACTAAAACAGCTGACCTCAAAGGACCGTTATGGAGATTCACGGAAGTAATGCATATGAAGCATTCTGAGCCGGGCATCTGGGTAGGTATGTACTTGGTCATGCAGCCGTGTCTGACTCTTTGAAACTCTTTGCACTGCAGCTCTCCAGGCTCCCCTGTCCATGGGGGTTCTCTAGGGAGAAATACTGGAGTGGGTTGCCATGGCCTCCTCCAGGGGATCTTCCCAACCCAGGGATTGAACACAGGTCTCCCACACTGCAGGTGAACTCTTTACTGTCTGAACCACCAGGGAAGCCCTAGCATCTAGTGCTCAATAAATATTGTTTTTTATATCATTCCTTTTGCTTGTATTACTGTCACGTGTATATCAAATGCAAAGGTAGAGAGGCTTATGCGTTACTAGGGTATGCCGTATGAGTTTTACAGCAGTTATCACTCTTAGGATTAGGAGTGACTCTGACTGGAGTCTAAACCAGACAGGTGAGAAAGCTGCATATCCAGTCAGAATTTTATGACGGTTTGGCTAAAGGCATTATTTTAGACAATAAAGTGAGTGTGGACTCTGGTGTGTGCTGCTTGTTCCAAGACTCTGGTGGAGGGGAGGTGGAGTGGGCTGGAGTGGAATTTGACATGTGAGTCTCTGTCCTGGTCTTCCCTTCAGAGTGCTTTGGTGGGGATGGAGCAGAGGTTACCAGCCTGTCAGGGTGCAGAAATTAACTGCTGAGATGCAAATTATGGCCTAAGGAGGCCAAAACATCCCTCACCTCTGCAACCCCTCTGTCAGGTGTGGGGATTTATGATTGGAGCATAGATGAGGATGCTCAGAAGTCAGGAGATGGAGAGGAAACCTCTCTCTCTGTTGGCAGTTGTGGTTATAGATGTAAGGTGGTCTCCACCACAAAGGTCACCATTGACTCTGTCCTGGGACATGAGAGCCAAGGCATTAGGGATGCTGTAACGTTCTTAACAAGACTAGTAACTGATGAAGTGGTTGGAGTTGCTGTTTCCCTGGCTTTTAATTACATGGTGGAAAAAAACTTACTCGGTAAATTGTGTCATTTGAAGAATGCTTGCCCATCACCCTATAATCCTTCTCTTAAAGCTCTTTAGTTTTCTCATCACTTAGTCTGTAACTTCTGAGCTTCCCAAGGAAGTGGGATGGTGAATACATGTGTTTCTTTTAGTTTTGAATCTGATTTACTTAGCAGCAAATCTTTGGTGATCACCCTTATTTAAGAAGCAGTTAATCACCCATTGATAAAGTTCCAAATGGGAACAAAGGGCCAGAGCTTTATTCTTGTTGGCCTCCCCTTTGGAGGAAATGAGGAAGGAGGCTGCCAACCGCCTGGCTGAGGGATGGGAGGCCTGGAAGTGGACTTTCCCTGGCAGATCAAAGTGGGGCTCTTGGCTTATTCAGACTTCTCTTTTTTAGGCAAAACATGGCCATGTGTGAATGGTGTCCTTGTGAAGGAAGAGGCTGGAATGGGGCCCTGGAGGTTAATGCAGGGAAGCGGGGTTGAAGCATTCTCATTGCATCTCCCGCTGGATCCCCAGCCTGTCAGAACACGAGAACTTCATGAGAGAGGCACTTAAACCTCCACCCTGACTCCCTCAAGGGTCTTGCTGGCCCCGCTTTCCAGAGGGGAGAGAGGACAGGAAAGAGGTCTGCTGGGGAACAGAAGTAGGTTTGCCTCCCTTCCCTGTGTTTCCAGATTGTATTGGCACTTGGGCATCATGCTAGCAGGTGGTGTATCTGCTGATTTGCTGTCAGGCTTTGGAAGGGCAGGAAGGAGCAAGGCGGGCAGCACTGCGGTGCGGGAAGGAGATTGCCAAAGGTTTTAGGAAAAGGATGCTCATGCGTCTGAAGTAACCACACAAGCGAGGGATCCAAGTCACGACATATAGGGAGAGTTCACAAGAGTGCTAACTAGCCTTCAGGGGTGACAAAAATGGTCTACACTCATTCCCTCCCTAGGTGAAATAAAAAGAAACTTGAATGTTGATGGGCATCGAGGCCCCCTCATCGCAGAGGCCAGGATGAGGTAAGCGAGAGGGTCTGACCTTCCCAGCCACCCTGAGGAGGACCCCATCCAGGTGGTTTCAGAGTAGGTTTCTGCCCAAGGGAGGCAGAGTTGGAAGGAACAAAATAGCAGAAATCATAACCCGGATGACACAAGAACGTATTTCAGCAACAGCAGAGGAAGTAAGCAAAAGTGTTAAAGGAGAGCGGTGACTTCAGAGCTGTGTGTGTGTGTCGTCGGGGGGACAGGAGCCCTGGCCCAGATCTGGCCATTTGGGACCCTGTCTACAGCGGGGAATCACGTCCAGGAGGCTCCTGGTCTGACTCTGCTTGGAAGGTGGCCCTGGCTGCCCACATCTCGGGCTAGTTGCTGTAAACCCCCCTCCACTCCACCCTCCAGGCTTCTTGACAAGTGAGCAAAGTAGAGGGTATTTATTTCTGTGTAACGAAAGAGGAAACCAAGGCTCAGAAAAGTGAAATCACCTGCAGGCTGGGCAGCAGGTCAGCGACAGAGCTGTGATGGGAATGCAGGCATTCCTTCCAATGTCCAGAGCTCTTTCTTCCCTGACCCAGCTCAAGGTGTTTATATGTATGTACTGAACACATGCTCTTTGACAGATTTCACTGTTTCCCAAACAGAGAGCTGTTTCTATTTCTGTGAGTCTATCAACTTTAGTTTATGGGAGCAAGCATCGCTACCTCTATTGGTTTTGAGACAAGGAGGACGCTTGGCATCTCTTTAGTCCCATGCAGCACAGTGTTAGCAGGGCTGGCCCCTGAGCGGTGATGACAGTCCTGTGTCATCACAGCGGCCGGAGAAGCACAGCTCACTGAAGCTGGGTTTTTAGCACCTGGGCTCCCTGGAAGGCTAATGGGCATTCTGCTGGGACATGTTGAAGGCAGGAAGGAGCTTGCCTTCAGTCCTGTCTTTTGAAGCTCCCCTGCGAGGACAGCCGTAGTGACAGATGATCCTTCAGCAAGCTACAGACGGCGCTGATGGAGCCTCTCCCTGTCTGGGGTTGAGTCGAGTTACTCCTTTAGTAAAAGCATCTGTGTCTTCCTACGAGATAAAGTTCACATGTCTCTCAGAATTCCAAGCCTCTGCCATTTTGGCTAAGCCCGTCTGCACCTGGCCTTTCAGTAATTTCACTCGCAGGCCTCCCTAGAGCCAGCCTGCATCCTGGCCTCCTAGGCTTTGGGTGGCCTCTGCCACCACCTCCCCTGTCAGGACCCTGACCATCCTTGGAACATTTCCTTCTCTTGTAAGTCTGCTCCCCACTCCCCCTTGATGGTCAGCCTTTGGTAAGTCAGCTCTGATCATTTTCTGTCTGCATTCAACTGCCCCAATCCCTGCTTCCATTCACCCATGTGCTCCCCTCTACTCCATAGGACCTGGCCGTGTGCCAGGTGTCATGGAGATGCTCCAGTGTGCAGAACTGAAGGGCTCAAGTTTTGTTTCTGGGTGGAAGTGAGTGTCAGAGCACAGTGCATTCCCTAGAGGCTCTTGGGAAGACTCTTCCTTCATCTTCTTACTCTTCTCCACCCTAGGGTGGCAGGATATGAGAAGGCTGCTGGGCCAGGGGTTAGAGAAACCAAGATGTCTTGCTGATTGACTCTCAGGCCCATGTGATAGGGCAGTAGCTTTATGTCTCTGAGCCTGTTTCCCTGGCTGTCAGATGGATGTGGGCCCGATTGCCTCCTGCACATCGTAAGCCACATGGGCGCTAGCCTTGCAGGTGTGGGGAGGGATGGCCGTGTGTGTGCTTCCCACTCTTAACAGTGTGTTCTCTCTCTCCCCCGTCCCTGGAGAGTCTGAGTCAAAGACAGTCGGCCAGCGGGTGGAGCCCCTTTGTCAGCCACCTTGCTCTGGTTTCACCAGAACGGCCCTCATTGCTCCCAGCGTGCGCAGCGCCTTCAGCAGCCTCTGAGTAACGGAGCAGTGTCACCTCTCAGAGAACCCCAGCGATCCCACAGTCTCAGAGTTGTGTGAATCTCCGTTGGCATTTTGGTGATTTTTCTCCTGGAGCATAGATGACTGGGCAAGATTGATAATACTAATATTGCTTCTCAGGGCTTTCCTCCTCAGACCTGTCTCTGGTGTGAAGGATGGCTTTTGAATTTTCTGTATGTCACCTCCACAGTGTCCTCTTTTATTAGTATTTGACTTTATTAGGGATAACAATGTCATTTGGAGTCCGTTCTTGCATTTGAGGTGATTTAAGAGGAAACAGAGCTTACACATTTCACTCTAACTTTGTCTCTAAAGCACCTCCAATATTTATGGCCTCAATTTCGTAGTGCAGTGTATTGAATGCCAGAGCAGCACGTGATATGCATGAATGGTGAGGCTTTGACCGAAGTACATGTCCCATGGTAGTTATGTCCGCAGGCATGTGACTGACTCTGCACACAGATTACATGACCACGTGAGGCTCAGACACCTCAGGCTCTGGCAGGCGGCCACGCTCTACATGGTGGACCATGTTCACGACGTGTTTCTCATTCATCTCTTCCCCGCTCTTATTCAGCTGCACTCTGGGTCAGCTCCTTATATTTCCTCCCCTGGGTCATTACAAAAGGCTCCTGCTTGACTTTCTCGCCCCTAGTTTTGTGTAGCTAATCCATCTTCTACATGCCCACCAGTGGGAACTCTCAGTCCTAGCTACTGCCTAGGTGTCTCAAGGATCCACTGTTGTGGTTCAGTTGCTCAGTCGTGTCCGTCTCTTTGCAGCCACATTAACTGCAGCACGCCAGGCTTCCCTGTCCTTCACTGTCTCCCTGAGTTTGCTCAAACTCATGTCCATTGAAGCAGTGATGCCATCCAACCATCTCATCCTCTGTCGCCCCCTTCTCCTCTTGCCCTCAGTCTTTCCCAGCATCAGGATCTTTTTCCGATGAGTTGGCTGTTGGCATCAGGTGGCCAAAGTATTGGAGCTTTAGCTTCAGCAGTGTTCTTCCAATGAATTTTCAGGGTTGATTTCCTTTGGGATTGATTGACTGGTTTGATCTCCTTGCAGTCCAAGGAACTTTCAAGAGTCTTCTCTAGCACCACAGTTTGAAAACATCAATTCTTCAGTGCTCAGCCTTCTTTATGGTCCAACTTACCCTTCATGTCCTGGATTGGAAGTTGCAGATGTGGTGGCTGGCATTCTGTCTCTCTCATCACTGCCCGGTGAACCTGTCTGGTGATTTCCTGCCCCTGTGCCTGGTTCACTCATGTCTGTAACCTAGTACTACTCTCTCACCTGTCAAACTCATCCTTCCATCCAAAATTAATTGTTTGACACACAGCTTTCAACCTTCAAGGGTTTCTTCCTCTTTTAAACCTTGCAACTCTATGTGTAACCTAATTTAGTAGTTATTTATTGCAGTGTAACAGATTTCTCCACAATTTAAAACAGCAGACATCTATTCTCTCCCACAATTTCAGAAGGTTGAGCATCCGGGAGTGGCATAGGCAGGTGGTTCTGACTCAGGGTGTCTCGACCAGGGATGTAGTCATTTGAAGGCTTGACTGAGGCTGGAGGATCTATTTCTAAGCTCACTTATGACGCTTTTGGCCAGACACCTGAGTTCTTCTCCACTTGGGCCTTTCCAGAGGGCTGGGTGATGATGACAGCTGGCTTTCCCAAATTGAATGATCAGAGAGAGGGAGAGGAGAGACAAAAAGACAAATACCAATTTAGATGGCAACTGAAATGCATTTTGTTTCCTAATCTTGGAAGTGAAAACCGTCATTTTTGTTGGTCACACTGGCCAAGCATGGTGCATTGTGAGAAATGGCCACTAAGCGATGTGGCTGCCAGAAGGTGAGGTCATCAGGAGCCACCTGGAGTCTGGTTACTGTATTTCTGTTGTCTTTTTTCATTCAGTGGATCAGAAGCTGGTCTCACTCATTGTTGTGGCTCCATTACTTCATTCAAAGTGATTTTCATGGAGACTTTTATTTTATCTTCACAACAACCTGTTGGGCTTTAAAAAAAAAAGAATGCCAAAAACTAAGGCAGAGTGGGTTTAGGTACCTCAATCAATCAGCTGCCATAGAACAGAGCTTGTGAATTCAGCCCTAGGTCTTTCTGATCCAAAAAGTATGTTCTTTCCATTATATACATGGTTTCCTGATTTTTGTTTTCTGTAAAAATATTTTCTACAACCTGCTTAGCTTTGGTTGGAATGAAGAAGAGCAACTTGGTAGTGCCCAATGACTGCAAAACGTATGTGTATCTAACAATCCCAAATTCTATGTGAAAGTTTCCAAGAGATTGAGCTAATCAACTAAAGTCTCATCTTCTAGGCCTTCGTCTATTCAACAGTTGCTTCATCAAAGCCTCTGATATCTGGCTGTTCTACTGGACAAGGCTGCTTAAGGGGTTCCCAAACCAGTGCCATCTTTCTGCACGGTGTTTCTTAGTTGGTCATTTGGGGGATGCAGCCTCTCACCTCCCACAAGAAACTTCCGACCATAAAACCTCACTCATCTGTTTCAAACAGGGAAGGCTCATCTCAAGGGGAAGCTCTTGAGAATAGACTCTGGATTTTCTAGGTTTGTTGGAATTGGGCTGTAATATATTAACTGGGAATAACTCCTGGTCAGTTGCCTCAGATATTCTGACTTAGCCTCACAGGAAGGGTTGGGGAAGGGGGGTTGTGGGAAAGGGAGAAAAGAACAAAAAAGAAAAAGTCCTCGCTATACCCTCAAACATAAAGTTATAGTGGTTGAATTAAAAGGGCTTTGATTTCATTTTGAACAAACTGTCCCCCTTGGTTGACTTTGAAAATGTGGGGTGAGTATAAGTGTTTCTAATTTCAGCCCTTCTCTCTTTATTCTCTGCAAAAAGGGAGCATGGCAGGTGGCTTTCTACCGACTTGAACACCTCCAGTTTTTGTGTTCCCTCTCATGAGAATCTTTCATGTCTGCAGGAGATCTTTACACCTATTCTTGTAATGCTCCTTGAATTTTTGACTTATTAATGAAAGATACATTGAAAACAATACTTTTGATTTAGGTATGTCCTCCATGCCTCAATGCCTGGAAGAGTTTTGAATATTGTTTTTCAGGCTCTTTTCTTGTCTCTGCGTCTCTGCGTGGGTATCCATTTCTTTTTTTTTTTCCCCTGTCATGGCCATGGGATCGTTTAATATTACATGCCTCACCACAATGAGTTTCCCTCAAATTGTGGAATTTCTCGGATCTCTTTAAAGTGTCTGAAAACCCTGGGGAGGAGGAGAAAGGGATTTGAAAAAGAATTGGGAATGAGCTTTCTCAGATGCCTGCAGACTCCTCGGTGGTCATAAGGTTGTTTGCTGTGTAGACTGACATTTTCTTTGGCAGAATTTCTCGGATCTCTTTAAAGTGTCTGAAAACCCTGGGGAGGAGGAGAAAGGGATTTGAAAAAGAATTGGGAATGAGCTTTCTCAGATGCCTGCAGACTCCTCGGTGGTCATAAGGTTGTTTGCTGTGTAGACTGACATTTTCTTTGGCAGCTGTACTCTGAATCAGATTCTTCAGAGCTCCAAGAAGTTCCAGTTCCAATCACAGCAGAATTCTCTTGCACTGTTTTGTTTTTATTTTTGCATATATCAGGTCTAGATAAATAATACTTAAATATGTGTATATAGACATGCCCATAGCCACGAAATATTTCCAGGATGTCCATACTTATTTGCAGTTCTTCCTGTTCCTGCCTTCAGTATGAGTGGGTGTTTACAAATTCAGGGGCACAACTGTAAGTCCTCGAGATGAGTTACCTGATCAGGTAGCACTAAGCAGTTTAGATACATTTTGCAGGGCCTGTGTAGACACAGTTTCTATAAACAGTACAGGTACAGCATGTCCACCAGAAAGAAAACAGAGTTTAGAGCAGTGACATGAATGTCTGGGGGTGGGATTTCCGTACAGAGTACTAAGGGGCTAGTTTGTTTTTAGAAGGAAAGTATACAAATCCAGAGAGGACAATGCAAAAGGAGTTAAGGTGACCTGAATAGACTGGCCTCATCACCTTCTGCTCTGCATACCTTTGCTTATAAGAAACATGCTAGTAATCATAACTACAATTATGTCTAGCACTTTGCTATTTGTCCAGCTCTGTCGTGGGGTTTATCTTCTTTGTAAACTTGTAGAATTTTTGCCTCTAACTCCATCCCCTCACCACCAGTAGTAAATATTTCCTTTCTTTCTTTTTCTTTTTTTTTTTGTAAAGAGGGTAGTAGCTCAGTGGCTAAGAGAGGTCCACAGCTAAAACTGAGGAAGTTGGGTCTCACAATGAAGCATTTTTGACTTCTAATTTAACATTTAAGTGCCTCTGCCCCTCACCTAACTGGCAGTTCCCTAGCTTGACTTCATAAAAGAAGAATAATAATTGGGTACTCTGGTCTTTTCTTCTACCCCTGCTCTCAGAATTCCTTGAGGGCAGGCTCAAGACCAGAGATACTTTAGAGTTGTTAGTTTCTGTTCCATTCTTAGAGTATGACAGGTAATGGAAATTGCAGTGGCTTAAAATTCTTCGACTCTCCCTTTAAAAGAAGAGGCCTGTTCTGTTCCCCTTGCATGTGGCTTTGACTTAGTGACTTATTTCTAATGAGTACAGAAAAGTGAAAGTGATAATGTGTAACTTCAGGAACTGCATCATGAAAGGCACTGTGGCTTCCTCCTTTATGTCTCTGTTGGGTTACTTGCTCCAGGGGAAGTGATACCCATAGGATGTCCTATGTAGAAGCCTAGGTGGGGAGGAACTAAGGTCTTTGCCAGCAGTCAGTGAGAAATGGAGGCCTCTGGTCAACAATTTGGAAGTGGCTTATTCAGCCCCTGTCAAGCCTTCAGATGACTGCAGCCCCAGCCAGTGTCTTAAGTGCAGCCTGGTTAAAAAACAAAAACAAAAACGTTCAGCCAGAAATACTCAACCCCACCACACCTGAGTTCCTAACTTACAGAAACTGAGAGAGAAGAAATGTCACTGAGTTTTGGGATATTCTGTTATCTCACAGTGCATCTAGTCACTTCAGTCATGCCCAACCCTTCACGACTCTTAAGGACTATAGCCCAACAGGCTCCCCTGTCCATGGGGATTCTCCAGGCAAGAACACTGGAGTGAGTTGCCATGCCCTCCAGGGGATTTCCTGACCCAGGGATCGAACCTGTACATCTCTTGCACTGGCGGGTGTGTTCTTTACCGCTGCACCACCTGGGAATAAAGTTAATATAGAACTGGATGGCTGGTGCCTCAATGACAGGAATGATGATTTGTAGACACCAGTTACTTCTCAGTTGTTAAACTGTAAAAAGAAGTACAGCAGTTTTGAGTGTTTCCTGATTATATACTCACCTGTTGTTGTTTTAGTCACTAAGTTGTGTCTGCCTCTTTTGTGACTCCATGTACGTAGCCCACCAGGCTCCTCCGTCCAAGGGATTTCCTAGGCAAGAGTACTGAAGTGGGTTGCCACGCCCTCCTCCATGGGATCTTCTGACCCAGGGATCAAACTTACTTCTCCTGTGTCTTCTGCATTGGCAGGTGGATTCCCTACCACTGAGCCACCTGGGAAGCCCATACTCACCTGGGGATCACCTTAAACGTCACAGTCCAAGGTCCCACCTGTGAAATAGAACATCCTAAGGATGTGGTTTGGAAGTTTGAATTTAAAAAAAAAAACAAAAAAACCAAACCCTTTTGAGATGATTCAGATGCAGACCGCTGAAAGATGTCTATTTAGGAACCAGTGAATTATTAATAGAACCATTCTCTTTTTCCGTAAGCCAGTTTTGATCATTAAGATGTGGTACGGATACTTTCATCTGAGGTCTCTTTCAGGGCCTCACATCCGTGGTAGGGGGCATGCAGCTAGATCCCTCCCTGAGCCCCATCTCAGGCTTGGTAGGGAACCTAGGGGTCAGAGGACTGCCTGTTCACGTCTTGTGTGTGACTGGGAGAGGAAAATGAAGATAGGCTCCAATGCAGATGCTGAGGCCCATGCCTAGTTTTAGCCTGAAAAACAGGCAGGCTTATGTTTGAGTGTGTCTCAGGAGGCCCCTTCGGGAAAGAATAGAGCAGAGGGGAGAGCCAGTAGCTGTGGTGAGCACTCCCTGGAGGAAAGTTCTGGGCTTTCTGGAGGGGAGGAAGCCCTAGTATCTCTTCTGGATACAAACAGCCCATGTTTTAACTATGGGGTTTAATTCAGTGAAATACCATAATCTTCATTTATAATTGGTTATTCAAGCTTATTGTGGCCTGAGTATGAGTTCTTTGATGCCTGTGCCAAGTTTCAATGTTTTATTATTAGGATATGTATTGTTTTTAAGGAAAGAAGTCCAGGTTGTTGACCTTACCCATTTCCCTTCATAAGCTCTGCTCTTGACCTTGGGAATGTTAACTTCCCTGCTTTAAATCTAGTTTTTCATTGGAGAAAAAAATGCAAGAAGATTCAAGTTCTCATCTGAACAGGTGAATCAGTTCAGCATGGTATTAGTTGACTAGAGCTGCTGTAACAAAATACCACAGACTGGGTGGCTTCAACCACAGACATTTATTTTCTCACAGTTCTGGAGGCTGGAAGTCCAAGATGTCAGCAGATTTGGTTTCTCCTGAGACCTTCCCATGTGTCCGCACATGGCGTTTCCTCTGAGTCTCTGTGTGTCCAATTTCCTGTTCTCCTAAGGATACCAGTCCGATGGGATTAGAACCCAGCCTAATCACTACTTTAAAGGCCCTGTTTTCAAATACAGTCACATTGGAGATACTGGGGGTTAGAGCTTCAAACTATCAATTTGAGGGGCACACAGTTCAGCCCATAACAAGGATCCACATTACCTTTGGGTGTTAGAAGTCCACTGTGAAGCAATGGCCTGAGGGCAGGGGGTGCAGGGCACCCATGGGCCGCTATAGCAGAAGCAGAACAGACAGTAAACTCCCTCAAGGTATCTGATCCTTTCCCTGCTTTCCCAGAAACAACCTCTGAAATTTTCTGTGTGTCTTAGTAGAATCAGAGTTAACAGATGCTAGTGATGAACGAGTAATGCCCCTTTTTTAATGATAGAGGAGGCTGAGGTCCAGGGAAGGATGGTGCTATGTTTATAATTGGTTCTCTTTGATTTATAACCCAGTTTCCCTGGTGGCTCAGACTGTAAAGCATCTGCCTACAATGTGGGAGACCCAGGTTCGATTCCTGGGTCAGGAAGTTCCCCTGGAGAAGGAAATGGCAATCCACTCCAGCACTCTTGCCTGGAAAATCCCATGGACGGAGGAGCCTGACAGGCCACAGTCCATGGGGTCGCAAAGAGTCGGACACGACTGAGCAACTTCACTTCACTTCACTTCTATCCACTCAAAGCCAAATCAGAGCATCTAAGCATATTCTCTGACATCACTGTTGCCTCACTCCAACACCTCTGAGATACCCTGACTTAGGAGTGGTAGGACATTTTTTCAAGCTCCAAGAAGGAGAAGATATAATGGTACTCCACAGGCAATGTGCTAAGAACATTCCCCAAATAGTGACATCCTGTAATCAAAAACTTTTTGTCCAAGGGAGGGCTTTTCTTAACACTTTGTTCTTGGTCTTCCTAAGAAGCGCAGGTTTCTCACCATGAGTTGTAGGATCAAGGCTAGTAAACCCTCAGACTGACGAAAGTTTTGTTATTTTTAAACAGGTAGAAAAGAGAGAGAAACAGTAGTGAGCCATTTACTTTTTAAGTTTAATTTCAGAGTTAGAATTGGAAACGATCTTTGATACCAAATTGAACAGTTTTAGACACAACAGATTGTTAAAATGTTCCAAGAATGATATCAAATTGTGGTCATTTCTTTTTGGAATCTGTAAGTGAATTGTGGATCAAAGAAGTGACCTGGCCCTTTCTCTGGATTAAATGGAATAAAATTTGCAAATATTGCTACATGCTTTTATGAAACTTTTTAAAAGTACAGAGGAAAATTGAGTAAGAATAATCCTCTCAAGTATCCTCTACCTGAAAACAGTTGTCTGTATAACAGTTGCAGAAAACAGTTGCCTACATAATTCAGAAATTTCAGGCTATCCTGTGAAATTCTGTGAGCAGCACATAGTGGTCCCAGTTTATCTTGCTGCTGCTAAGTCGCTTCAGCCATGTCCGACTCTGTGCGACCCCATAGACGGCAGCCTACTAGGCTCCTCTGTCTCTGGGATTCTCCAGGCAAGAGCGATGAAGTGGGTTGCCATTTCCTTCTCCAGTGCATGAAAGTGAAAAGTGAAAGTGAAGTCGCTCAGTCGTGTCTGACTCTTCGCGACCCATGGACTGCAGCCTTCCAGACTCTTACGTCCATGGGGTTTTCCAGGCAAGAGTACTGGAGTGGGGTGCCATCGTTTTCTCCACCCAGTTTGTCTTAGTCTCATGCTAAAATAATAAACGTTTCCTTGTTGAACCCATTGAAAGAGGAAATCTGCCCCGATTTTTCTCAGAGTCTGAAACAGGGCCATCTGTGTTTAAACATCGATTCAGTTCAGTCACTCAGTCGTGTCCAACTCTTTGCGACCCCGTAAATCGCAGCACGCCAGGCCTCCCTGTCCATCACCAACTCCCGGAGTTCACTCAGACTCAAGTCCATTGAGTCCGTGATGCCATCCAGCCATCTCATCCTCTGTCGTCCCCTTCTCCTCCTGCCCCCAATCCCTCCCAGCATCAGAGTCTTTTCCAATGAGTCAACTCTTCGCATGGGGTGGCCAGACAATATACAGCCTTGACGGACTCCTTTTCCTATTTGGAACCAGTCTGTTGTTCCATGTCCAGTTCTAACTGTTGCTTCCTGACCTGCATACAGATTTCTCATGAGGCAGGTCAGGTGGTCTGGTATTCCCATCTCTCTCAGAATTTTCCACAGTTTCTTGTGATCCACACAGTCAAAGGCTTTGGCATAGTTAATAAAGCAGAAATAGATGTTTTTCTGGAGCTCTCTTGCTTTTTCCATGATCCAGCGGATGTTGGCAATTTGATCTCTGGTTCCTCTGCCTTTTCTAAAACCAGCTTGAACATCAGGGAGTTCCCGGTTCACGTATTGCTGAAGCCTGGCTTGGAGGATTTTGAGCATTACTTTACTAGCATGTGAGATGAGTGCAATTGTGTGGTAGTTGGAGCATTCTTTGGCATTGCCTTTCTTTGGTATTGGAATGAAAAGTGACCTTTTCCAGTCCTGTGGCCACTGCTGAGTTTTCCAAATTTGCTGGCATATTGAGTGCAGCACTTTGATTACATGTTATTTATAGAATGAATTATCTCAAGGCAAAAATAGAGATATCTTTAAATATTATATAGGAGTGATTTGCTGCTTTTATTGTATCTCTGCTATTCATGAGACAGAATATTTGTACCACTGACCCACTCCTTATATTTGGAGAGTTTTAAAATAATGTATTCATTCAACAAATAATCAGTTGAGTGAGGCTTCCTGCACTAGGAGTATAGAAGTGGATGACAGCAACATGTATGTGTTTCTACTCTCAAGGAGTTTAGTGAGAAAGCTGGACCTTCATGAAATAGTTTCATTTTTGAAAATATAGTTGCAAGCAGGGATACATTCTCTACAAGGAATGTGAGTCAAGGAGGTGTGGGAGCAGGTAATGAAGGAGCCTTCCCCAGGCTGGAAGGTTCCTCCCAGAGAACTTGATTCTGAGTTGAGAAACAAGGGAGATGATTAACTAAATTGGAAGGTCCAAGAAGTGGTAATGTAAGACAAGGATCTGACAAAGAAGTCAGAGGTTGTAAGAGGTCAAGTCAAGGAGAATCAGTGGGTGGGGAAAGAGAGTCTGTCTTGCTTCCCTTTTTGGTGTAACTTTGGGAGAGATCAGTTCTTTGGGCTTGATGTTCTTACTTGCATAATGACTGAATTTCAGTCAGAGAATCTGAGGGACCACAGAGTTCCTGAGCTCAGTTCTTTCACTCATACAAACTGACCAAGCATTTGCTGTGTACCGACTCCATGTTGATTATGAAAATCCTTTCCCCGAGTTGTCTTGCTCTGTCAGCCTGGGGAAGAGGAGAAATAATTCCGTGTTCTATGGTGGTATCCCATCTGTCAGAAAAAGACCTTTACACAGCAGGGTTCTAGTGACTTAATTATTGCTTGTGAGATATTTAGAAGTTCAGGTCAAGGATGAAATTCTGTTGCAAAACTGAAAACACATGAGTAAGACGTTGAAAAATGAAGTGGAAGGTGTTGTGTTTTGGTTCTTACAGGGAGAGATTTAAATGACCTGACTCAGCTGCCATTATTGGGTCAGATTGTCAGAAAATGATGTTATGCACCAGAGAGAGACAAGAAGAAGCTTTTGAGAAGCTGCTCAAAAATTATTTTCTGTTTATTCTCATAAGTATTTGGCTTGAACAGAAATCGACTTTCCTCGCCAAGATGTGGTTAGCGTTCCTATAATATTTTAAAAGCTGGCCAAGGGATTGGCATGAGAGGAGACAACCCACGTAACTTGGCGAAGCGTTCCTGGAAATGGGTTGGTGGTTGTTTAGTCTTAACATGATTAGAAACAGAACAAAACGAAAACAAATAGTATTGATTTTAAAATCTGTTTCTTGCCTTCTTCCAAACAGATTTGAAAATCTTAAGAAAATGCGCTTGACTGTAACGTGACCATTGAAATACACAACAAAGCCCTAACCTCACAAGCTTTGTACAGCAGCAACTATTCAAAATATTAATTATTGTTAATATTGTTTTCATTTGGGGGCATGAATTTTAGGTGAAAGGTTCCTGGTAGTCTAAGCAAAAAAGGAAAATATGGCTGCTTAGTAATTTTGCTGAGTAATTGGAAAAAAAAGAAAAGGAAACAGGTCACAAACTACTGTGTATAAAATAAGCTACAAGGATATATTGTACAGTGCAGGGAACATAGATAATATTTTATAGTAAGTGTAAGTGGAATATAGGGCTTCCCCACGGCTCAGCAGTGAAGAAACCGCTTGCAGTGCAGGAGCCGCGGGTCCCATCCCTGCATCGGGGGATCCCTGGAGGAGGAAATGGCAGCCCACTCCAGTATTCTTGCTTGGGAGAATCCCATGGACCTAGGAGGATTGCAAAGAGTTGTAAACAACTGACGACTAAGGTCCGTCTAGTCAAGGCTATGGTTTTTCCTGTGGTCATGTGTGGATGTGAGAGTTGGACTGTGAAGAAGAGTATACATTTCCATGACTTCAGTAAGTTTTCGAACAATGGCAAACTCCTTAGTAAGATAGTTTTTCTTTTTTTTTTTTTTGACCTTCAATAAACCCTTATGCTAAGTCGAAGGCTTTTTTTTTTTTGCAAGGGGACATAGCTAAGGCATTCCAGACTTGTACTTTCCTGTTATACTTTGGTGTAAGAAAAAAATACTAGTAAGTGGATGGATATTATCTCGTTTTGATCAGTGTTTTAAATCTTGTGTGTTCATAAGAACTGCCTGGGGCCCTTGCTAAAATATAGATTCCAGTGCCCACCCCAGATTTATTGAATCAAAGTCTCTAGCAAAGGGCCTGGGTGTATATTTAACAAATGCAATAAGTCGTTTCTTATGCTCCAGCAAGTTTAGGGAGCACTGCCATAGATGGTTTTCCTTGACTGTTTTTCCCTCTCAGTTGGGCTTTGTAGAAGTCATTTTGAGCATAAATTGTGAAAGGAGCCTGAGGCAAGAGCATTAACAGTGAACTGATGAAGCCCAGCAGGGCCCATTTAATTAGCTGGTCTCGAACCGTAGAGTCATTTCGCTTTCTGAAGCAAGGGTGCTTCAGAATGCTGCCCATCAGTTCCCTCTGCCCCTGTTGTACTGTTGATCCTCCTACCATCTCCACGCAGAACAAACATCATCCTGTATTCCATCAACCCTAAGCTGCACGTCTTCCCACAATGTTAGTCTCTAAAGTTTGTAGGCATCTAAGAACCAGTGCTGTATGAATTTTATGATACCCTTTTCTTAGTGATTTGTAATGATAATGGTGCATCTGTATATTCAAAGGGATTGAAGATTGGATGAACTTTGTTCCTTTCATAGATGAGGCCTCTGAGGCATGAAGAAGGTGAAGAGGTGATGGAAAACCACTCCTAGCTGGGGGAGCCTAGTCAGACCCAGCCCTCTGTCCTCATTCTAGTTGTTACTGAATAATCAGTACCCCAAAACTCAGTGGGTTCATATCATATGCATGCTCAGTCATGTCTGACTCTTTGTGACCCCATGGACTGTAGCCTGTCAGGCTCCTCTGGCCATGGGATTTTCCAGGCAAGAATACTGGATTGAGTTGCCATTTCCTTCTCCAGGGGATCTTCCCCACCGAGGGACTGAACCCTTGTTTCCTGCATTGGCAGGTGGATTCTTTACCATTGCACCCCCTGGGAAGCCCTCAGTGGGTTAAAATAGCATTAAACATTGATTTGCTCACAGTTTCTTGGAATCAGGTGTCTGGGAGTGGCTTAACTGGGTGGTTCTGGCTTGCAGTCTTTCATGAAGTAGCGTGTGAGGTGTTGACTGGATCTGCAGTCACGGGAAAGCTTGGCTGGGCTTGGAGGTTACACCTGTGAGCTGACTTGCTCACATGACTGGCAGATGGTGCTGGGAGGCCCCAGTGTATCCCCATGTGGGCCTGTCCGCAAGCTCTTGAAAGAGCCCCCAGCATAGTGATGCCCCCTACCCCCGTGACAAGCAAGTGATGCAAAGGACCGAGCCAGGAAAGTGCTGCAGTGCCTGTTGTGACCTCATGCTGTCACTTCTACACGTTCGATTTGCTGTAGACCGACCCTGATTCAGTGTGGGCAGGAACTACACGGGGTGTGAATATCAGAAGGTGAAGATCATCGGAGCTGGCTGTTTCATTCACACCACACTGCCTTTCCAACATAATTTTGTCCCAATTCGCTTGACCATCTCATATACTGTGGTCAGATTCTTAAAATGGAATGAAAACTCTGGGATGTATATCCCATTCTAGCGCTTCTGAAATTTTAATGTGCCTGCACACTCCTGGGGTCCCCTGACTCAGTAGGTCTAGTGTCCAGCCAGAGAGTGCATTCTAACGAGCTCCCATGATGCCTTAGGCTCCTGGTTCAGGAAGGACTTTCTTAGAAGGAAAGTAAACTGAGCCCCCACAGGCCTCCTACAGGGCTGCTCAGCAACCACAGCTCCTCTCTCTCAAAGGGACTTGCCCCTCCTCTTATTTTGGCTGAGAGACTAATGGTTTGGGGGAAGGGACTAGGGAAACCAGCCCTTCACTACATTGGTTAAAGGAAAGAGAGGCATGAGGCTGTTAAGAGCCCAGGCATCATTAGGCAGGCAGCTTGCTGGGCACTCAAAACATCCAGACAATTAGTTTGCAGGGCATGGGGTGGTGGGATGGAACACAAACAGTGCTTAAAATGAAACGTGTCAATGCATTATTCAGAGCTCAGATGTCCATCAGTGGATTCCCCATCCTCCTTGCCTGCCTTTCTTCTCTCTCCCTCTTTAAAACACACACATTAGCATTCAGAAAAACTCTAGACCCTACAGCATATTTCCCTGGATAAAATGAAAATTCGAGTTGAAGCAATCCCATCAATGCTGCCACACTTTAAGCTGCTTGGCTGAGATCTAGAAAGCTCTGCCTCTTTGCCCATGGCAGAACTTTTGTCCTATGTCTTCCTACACATCAGTTAAGAGGAATGTGTTAGACTGTAAGCTCAACAAGAAAGGACCTGTGTTTCTTTGTTCATTTCTCACTATGTATGTATGTGGCTCTCTATATATATGTTTAACACAGAGAAGGCAATGGCAACCCACTCCAGTACTCTTGCCTGGAAAATCCCATGGGCAGAGGAGCCTGGTGGGCTGCAGTCCTTGGGGTCGCAAAGAGTCATACACGACTGAGCGACTTCACTTCCATGCATTGGAGAAGGAAATGGCAACCCACTCCAGTGTTCTTGCCTGGAGAATCCCAGGGACAGCTGAGCCTGGTGAGCTGCCGTCTATGGGGTCGCACAGAGTCGGACACGACTGAAGTGACTTAGCAGCGTATACAGTATAAATAAGGAGAGGTATGAATGCAGCAACCTAATACGTGGAGAGGGAACTCTATGACCCTTTTAAATTTTATCTGGAAAACATGGTGAGGTCTCTGCAGTGAAAAGTAGGACACCCCATTTTCACATTTCTAATTGTTAATTGGGGACCTTTGGAAGGAGGTCCAGTTTATCACCTCCCATTTCTTTATCAGCCATGCCAGTTTATAACTTTCGAAGGTAAGAATTGATATTTACTGGATACTTACTGTGTGTTTAGCACATATCATGACATCATTTAACCTTCCAACAGCCTTCATGGAAGGTAATGATCACCTCCAGTTTGCAGAAGAGGAAGTCAAGCCCGTGGGAGGTGAAAGCCTTCACCTTACACAGCCAGCAGGTGTGTTTTGCAGTTTTGCAGGCCTTTCTAGACTGATTTTTGCAGTTTTGTTTCCACAGTTTTGCAGGCCTTTCTAGACTGATTTCAGCCTAAAGCAAGTGTTCGGTGCTCGCTGCCACAGAACAAGATGTCTAGAGAAAGGAGAAGAGAATGCTAGCACTGCCCGCGCTGGAAGGGCTCCCCGCATCGAGTCCATGCGCTTACTTCGCATCTGTCTTCGGTGCTCTGAAGGCAACCGAGATGCATTTCATGGGACCTCTGCTCCAAAAGAGTCAGTGCATTCATGGGACATTGATAGGCATCACAGTCGTTTTCTGAGGCTCCCCAGTCCGTATATGGCTGGTGCAAATGCAGAATGGCACAGCCACTGAGAAAACAGTCAGACACATTATTAGAAAGTTAAACACATGCCCCACACTTAACAAATGGCTCAGCTATCATACTCCCATTAAGTAGATATTTATCTAAGAGAAATGGAATTTATTTTCACACAAAGGCCTACAGTTTTATTCACATGAGCAAAAAAGTAGACACACCCAAACTGAGCATCAACTGGTGAGTAGATGGACAAAGTGTATCACATCCGTACAGGGAAATACTGCTCAACAATAAGAAGTCAGCTATTGATTTGATGAGTTCAACAGCATGAATGGATATTAATTCCATGCTATTAATAAGTGAAACAACTAGTCATAGACGGCTACATACTTTTTCACTTGTGTGCTTTTCAGGAAATAATAAAACTATAGGGACAGAAAGCAGATCAGAGATTGCCTGGGGCATGGGAAGAGAACTGACTGCAAAAGGACATGAGGACATTTTGGGGGGTGATGGAAATCTTTCTGTGTCTTAATTGTGGCTCTAGTTATAAGACTGTGTACTTCTGTCGGCTCATCAAACTGTATCTTTCAAAGGGGTGGATATGATCGTATATAAGTCTTACCTCAGTAGATAGGACTTTAAAAAATACATCAATTGGTCCAAAGTCCCCATTTTCCAGATGAGGAAGCAGGCCCCAGGTGAGGGAATGAATTGCTGTAGTGGTTGTGAGTTGGCCATACAGGTTTCTCAGCCCCAGTCCTGAGGCAAAAATAAGCTGGAACCCTGGCCTCCTGTCTCAGTCCACGATGCATTCCAGGGAGAACTGAATGTTGATCCTCAACTCTTGAAGACAGCTCCATGGGTGGCTTTTTAAAACTCACATTCTATTATGCTGCTCAGCAGACTGTTGACCTACAGTTTGGCTGGAGGACTCCTCATTAGAGAGTAAATTAGCATTCGGCCAAAACCAAAGCACAGAAAGCTCCAGCGTCGAACTTCTATGTACATATTCCATTGACTTTTAGGAAGAAAAGCCTCAGTGTAGGACCATTAATTTATTTGGAAGGGGGCCTTGTAGGACTTTGTCATCTAGAAAGAACAAATTATCCCAGAGATTCACAGCAACATCTTGTAGAAAGCTGGTGAAATTTTGAGTGAGTCAGTCCTGGTTTGAGTTCCCAAATCTCTTCCTAACTTCATGCCCTTGAATTACTACTTCTCTGTCTGCAAAATAGTGATCTAGTACCTACCTCTTGAGAAATCTGTATGCAGGTCAGGAAGCAACAGTTAGAACTGTACATGGAAGAACAGACTGGTTCCAAATAGGAAAAGGAGTCCGTCAAGGCTGTATATTGTCCCCCTGCTATTTAACTTCTATGCAGAGTACATCATGAAAAACGCTGGACTGGAAGAAACACAAGCTGGAATCAAGATTGCTGGGAGAAATATCAATCACCTCAGATATGCAGATGACACCACCCTTATGGCAGAAAGTGAAGAGGAACTAAAAAGCCTCTTGATGAAAGTGAAAGAGGAGAGCGAAAAAGTTGGCTTAAAGCTCAACATTCAGAAAACGAAGATAGATGAGATTGCTGGATGGCATCACGGACTCGATGGACGTGAGTCTGGGTGAACTCTGGGAGATGGTGATGGACAGGGGATCCTGGCGTGCCGCGGTTCATGGGGTTGCAAAGAGTCGAACACGACTGAGCGACTGAACTGAACCTACCTCTCAGGGTTTCTGCATAGTATAGATAGGAGATTGGGAACTAGAGTACCTAGCGCAGCTGTGATAGGCTTCAGTGTGGCAGCCATGGGTTTGTGTGTGACACACATTAACAGTCATGACACCCGTTGTGGAAATGATCAAACCTGGGGTAATGACGTGTCAGCCATTATACCGCCTGGCCAGAACCACTGGGCTATGTATAGACTTTGGTAAACTATTGTGGACCTGAATCTAGTCCTATTTATAAAATAATGGATTGCAGCATTTGGAAGGGAGTGGAATTTTGCTTCTTAATTTGAGAGATAGCCGCCTTAGTTGAACTTTTTTGCTTTTTAAGAAGGGACGGGAAACGACTGGAAACAATGGGCTCTGAATGAGCGCCAAACTCCCAGTTGGAGGGAAGATATTTTTTCCCAGTCTTATCATCACTATTATCCAGGGGAAAAAAAAGGAAAATACGCCAACAACCGAAAAGACCCGGAGCTGTTTAAGGCCCAGTGAGCCTCTCCTTCCTGGGGTTCCCAGGTAGCACAGCGGTAAAGAATCTGCGTGTCCGTGCAGGATATGCAAGAGATGCGGGTTCAACCCCTGAGTCAGAAAGATCCCCCAGAGGAGGAAATGGTACCCCACTCCAGTATTCTTGCCCGGCAAATCCCATGGACACAGGGACCCGGCGGTCTACAGTCCATGGGGTCACAAAGAGTCGGACTCGGGCCGAATGAGCAGACTCTTCCTTCTACCCCTCAGCAGGGCAGCTCTTTGGGGATGTTCCCAAACCCTTTTGCCTTCTGAGATTTGAGAGTCTGGTTTAACACTAACGGAAATAAGGTCAATGAGGCTTAGGGTTGATTTTATAAAACTTGACTTGTTTTTCCTCTTCTACAATTGTAATAATATACCAAGTGTTTCTCATCTTCACTTAAACATCTCATTCTGTCACACAACCAGATTTACAAAACACCAACTGGTTTTAATAGCCCAAGACAGCTAGCAAAATACCAACTGGCAAGCTTACCAAAGACAGCAGTATTGGTTTCTATACTAGTAGTCAAGTAGTAGTCAAAGTCACTCAGTCGTGTCTGACTCTTGCTAGGTATGTTTAAATCCCTTCCGTTATAAACTTCTCATGTGTGGACTGAATTTTCCTTTCATAACCATTGTCTTCCAGTATGAAGTGGTCAATTACAGATTCTAGTGCATTGTCAAGCACCAGAAGACAATGGTTTAGGTGCCAGAGATTTCTCTGCGGCTTCGGGCGTAATTATCCTCTTAGGTAGTTAGGAGCCTGAGGACTAGAAAAACTGACGTCAAGGCTAGTGGTCAAAGTGGAACAGTCTCCTAACACCAGCTCAGAGCTGCTTCCACCAGCCCACACCATGTTCCCTTTGTGTAGATTATTTAATAAATTCATTTCACAACCCGTAAAGCACAGTAGGAAACAATGCAATTACTGAACCATAGGAACACAGCTGCCAACATCTTGTTGATTCAGAATTGTCCAAACACTTCCATGTGGGGGCGGGAACCAGCGATTTGCTGGTTCAACAGTTGACATTGATAAATAGGAGTTTCATTTCCTCAGCCTTCTGTTGGAGGTGCTAATGAGCATTGAAAAGCTGGACAAACACAGGCAGGAGAGGAAGGGAGAATCTTGCCTGATCTACATGCTAAGTAATTGAGCCTGAATGAGGGAGACTTAACACTGCTGGGTAGTAAGTGGACACTTTTGAAGGCACTGATGAGAAGCCAAATAAAATTAGTGCTGTGAACATTGGGATCATTTAAATTCTGCTTGCAGATTGTGTGGGCTGCTATCTTGGTTTATTAGATTGTTTGCTCCTCCTAATATTCTTTCACATGTTTTCTGAAATATTCACTTGTATTTCATGAAGTATTATACCAGGATTACTTGGCTTCTGGAAAATGAGGGGGTTGGGCCAGATGATCTCTGAGGTCTCTTCTACGCTCTGTGTTTTTACTTGCCTGGCAAGAGAATTTGTCTGAAATGAATTGCATTCCCCACACACACATTCATCCAAGCCTCTGTTCCCCCCCATTCATTGTTTCCATTCATTCAGTAGGCAGTTGGATGTTTGCTCTCGCCGGTTACTGTGCTGGGCACTAGAAATAAAGAAGGGAAGAGGCCAGAAAACCACCAGCCCCCTACCCTCAAGAGCTGACATTCTAATTGGGAGCTGGATAAGTAAGCAGAGTGTATTCAGGGGTAAGCTTGGGGCAGCACATGGTAGTAACGAGGGAATCAAGGAAGGCTGCTCAGAGGATGTAATATTTTAAGTTGCTCCTTGAAACAAGGTGAAGATTGGGAGGAAAAATGTTTGGATGGAGTTTCCTCTCTGTACCTCCCAGGGCTTTCTGCCCTCAAGGTCATTAGGCTATCTGCGAGATGTCCTTTTAGTAGAAATATTTTTGTTATGCTTTAACATAGGAGTCAGTGATTACTTCTGTGACTGTTAACACTTTCTCAACCTTTTAAATTCTGGTTTCCCAGGTGGTTCAGTGATAAAGAATCCACCTACCAATGCAGGAGACGCAGGTTTGATCCCTGGGTCGGGAACATCCCCTGGAGGAGGGCATGGCCACCCACTCCAGTATTCTTACTGGCATAATCCTATGGACAGAGGAGCCTGGCAGGCTATAGTCCATGAGGTTGCAGAGTCAGATGCAACTGAGCATCTTTTAATGTTACTTTCCTTTAAAAGCAGAAATGGATTTGAATAAAATGGGTTGGCAAAAGTATTGAACTTTTGAAATTAGCCTTTTATGTACAGATATGTGAATCTTGAAGTCCAAACCAGCCATGGGTAACCTTTTTCTGTCCCTTCAGCTCTCAGCCAGAAGAGTACTCTTTATCTTGGAGAGATGCATTTTGTTAAGCTGTGATTATACCCACTTAGGAATCCTCCAGCTACAACTCATTTTAGAGATTATCAGACATTTATTATCAGACTCAATGTTTTTAAAGCAGATTGGATTCATTTTTATATGGCATTAATTAAAACTAAATCTTTTCTAAACAATTTCTTTGCAGGTAATCTTGATTTATTTTAAAAAATTTGAATGTGTCTGGTTACATCTGCCTATAAATAGAGAACTCAGGATATTCAGTGTGACAATAATGTTTTAAAAATGCCAGTTTAACTTTTGAAAACTAGAGTGGCTTCTAAGTGTATCAAAAATGACTTTTATCATATTGTAACCTTCTGTCATATCTGTTTAGGAGAAACTGTATGCTAACTGATTGTTGGTATTAGTGTGATGATTAGGCTGTCCTGTAAAGGATTTAGGCTTGTGCATTTATAGCCCTTCTCAGCACTTCTGTGTGGTCGAACTTGACTCTTATACCAGCATGTCAGTGCTGGTCTAAGAAATAGGAGACCTTGATCTGGTCAAAGCGCTGACACTCACTAGCTTTGTGGATTTTAACCACAGGCAGCGAAGCTTTGGCTTTCTCATCTCTAAGGGTTGTCATCTGGAAAATGAAGTGGTGAGACTAGACGCTCTAAGGACTCTGGAACTTTTGTGATGGATGAATGTGAGTGATGAATGCTTCCTTCTCGTTTGCACACAGAGAAGCAAAACCATGAAAGATAAAATGGTCTGCCAGTGGCTGCAGGGAGCATCACCAGCTCAGTGAGAGTACGTCAGGCTCTTTCCTTTTCTGGTCCTCTCCATCCTTTTGGATCTCATGCTCCCTCCTGGTTACTTGATACTGGACTTGACACTTCACAAAACCAGTGATTTACATTTGCTCTTGTGTCTGTTGAATAACTTCTAGGTAAATGTTTAAAAAGCACAAAAATAATAAAGTTAGTTGGCAAGATCTAGTTTTAATAATGAATTCTATCTCACTATGCCTATAAAAATTGGGGTCTGAAATGAACTAATATTACTTTTTTTATTGCATCTTATTTTGAGGAGAAACAGATAATTAAAGTGAAACAGTAAGAGACACTCTCCAGGGTTTCACAGGCTCTCAGCTTCAACCACATTCAGAAACAACTTCTGTAGGAGTGAAGAATTGAAGCAGATTCCCTCACTCCCCATTTTCCTTTGGGTTGATTCTATTAAGCTTGTTTGTGCTCATGTAATTAGCTTCTGGGAATAATGTCTCTTGGTAGCCTCACATTTAGGAATATGATGAATATATGTTTGTTTGTTTGTTTGTTTGCAATCAGATCACATATTTCCTTGTGGAAAAAAAAAAAAAGAATATGGTTCACCAGTGCCATTTTAATTCAGTCATCAGCTGAGCCCTAAAACTTGTCTTCCTAGCCTGAGCTGTGGGTAGGAGTTCGTGTAGGAGGGAGGAAGAGGAGCAGTTTTGCAACTGGTGCATCATTTCCTTGACCTGGCCTTGGGAGGCCTCCCTGTCTCTGATGCCTGTCCTCAGGACCTTCTAGCACAAACCACAGTATATACTCTGATTCAGATCTCCCGTTCCAGCCAGGCAGGTGGTCTCCACTGCCTGGGAGTATCTCACTTCTATTGAACACTTTTATATACTAAGGAGGAAATAGTAATTAGTACCTTAATGTCCAAGAAGCAATTTCCATGTTCTCTTTTTAATTGTGAAAATGAACCTAATGGGTAAAATTTCAGGCAAGAGGAGAGGGAAAAGAGAAAATCCAGGCCTGAATATCAGTCTCTAGGTTCAGTTCTCCCGGGCTGCCCCTAGACTTCCCAGCTTCTTTCATTTCTCCACCCCTTCATGTTTGAAAGCTTTAATTCCCTTGTCATATCCCTGGAGTTGTGAGAAGGAGCTTAAGAAAAGGGAGAAATGGGGGGAAATGGGATGTGGTTAGTCGTTCCCACTGACCTATGTGAGATGTTTGTAAGTCAGCTGTCTTCCTCTTTTTACAAAATATTTATTATATATATGAATTTGGTGGCACCACTCAGCACGTAGGGCTCCTATGCCCCCTGACAAGGGATGAACCTATGCCCCGTGCCTCAGTGGAAGCACAGAGTTCTAACTGCTGGACTGCCAGAGAATTCCCAGGCCACCTCTCTTCTGAATCAGACACCTGGGTTCAAAGATCAGATCCACAGACCATGTGACCTTGGGCAATTATTTAACCTCACAAGTTTCCATTTCTTGATAACCACTCAGTGGCAGCATAAAGATGAATGGTAATACATTAAAAATCCTCAGCTCAAAGTAGATGTTCACTAAATGAGCTCTGTTATTAAAAGGCCAGGAGTGGTTGGATGCAGGCATTAGCAATATCTGGAAGACAGCAGCATCAAGGAGAGTTTTCACATCAGTGACAGGGACATTGTTATTTGGAGGGGGCATCATGGCACACTCCTCAGTGTGTGTGTGTTTTAAATAGATTTTTAGGAATGGAAAACAAGTGGCAAGGCTGCAGCATAGGTACCCCAGGGGTGGTACCTGCAGACGTGCACAGTTGAGGCCTGCTGAGCTGCCCCACAGGGGAAGAGGATGGGCCTTTGCAGGCAGGAGGGCAGGTTGCTGGGGAAGCGTTCAGACCCCGGTTGAGCAGTCACCAAGGCCTGCGTGCTTTCATCTGCAGTCACTTGCCATCTGTCTGAGGTGAGAATCAGTATCAGAAGGTGACAAATCAGTCATTGCCCAGAGACTGGCTGTAAATCCAGCACCCGTTCTTTTCTTTCTAACCACTTGAAAGAAACTTCTCCACACATCCCTTCCCTGAAACTTGGAGCTTCACCACTGGACTTGGAGTTGTGTTGCTGCTTAGTCGCTGAGTCTCTCTGCGACCCCATGGACTGTAGCCCACCAGGCCCCTCTGTCCATGGGATTCTCCAGGCAAGAATACTGGAGGGGGATCCTCTCGACCTAGGGATCAAACCTGAGTCTCCTGCACGGGCAGGAGACTTTACCACTGAGCCACCAGAAGAGCCCACTGGACTTGGAGAGGTCCTTGAAAAGATCTGAAACAAACTTCTGTGTTTTAGGCATTGTTGTCTTGAGGGGAATTAAAGATATACGTGTTCTGTTCCATTCTGCTTCAGTCACATCAGTACTCATCACGTCTTCGCTTTCTTTTTTCCCATCTGTTCCTTAGTATTCATGAGTTTTAGAGAAACAGCCCATCCCAAAGGTCTGTGTTTGCCTCTGCACGTGTCCACGGGGCCTGCGCTGTATACCCAGCGGCACCCATTAGCCTTCCATCCATTATGTCCATTTGCTTGCTACAAACTTACTCTTAAAACCTCTCCTCCTCCTTCCCTCAGCTCAGACAGCAATCACTCCTTTTAGTCAGAAAGAACATTAAAGAACAGCCTGTTTGACCAGCTGTCTTGGGGGCTGTGAATCGGCCTCTCTTAGGGAGCACCAGAGCTGGGCCAGGGTGTCCTGTGCGGACTCCCTCAGACTGGCCCCAGGGCTTCAGATCCTGGCTTCTCCCCAGGGTGCTGACGTGAGCATCCATGTTCCAGGCTCCTGCCCTACTGCCAGCCCCCAGCCTGCCTGGAACACTGGAAATGGGGAGCGAGAGTCAAATGAGCGAGTAAAGTTGGCATAAAGTGAAGTCTTTCTGGAGCTTTGGCTTGATTGGAGCAGGGAATTTGAGGCACCCCCCAACCCCCCACCCCTGCAACAGTGTTCTGTATAGACTAGATCTTTTGTAAGCAACTGATTTACTTTCCTGCTGAAGGCCAGCCTCAGGCAGAATTGGGAAATAGCCAGCTTGATAGGATGCAATGATTTTCAATGCTTTTTGTTTCTCCCTTTTAAAACCGTAGGACTCTTACTTCACATAGAAGCATCAGAGGAAGCCCAATATGTAAAACACATAAAAACGGTTCAAGTGGGGCTGGGAAGCCCAGGGCTTCCTGGCACATGTAGTGTCTCCTTATGCGCCACCTGCCCCCACCCTCACTCACTGTGGAGCCTAAGAGGAGCTGGAGGCGCGCCGTTTGGAAGCCACCGTTGCCGTGAAAAGCCCATACGTGGGGCTCAGGCAGCTTTGTGTTAGTCACTACAGCATACCATTAAGCCCTGAACCTGACTTTCTGTTTGCAATTTGAGGATAGAATGTCAGACTGAAAGATTTTGTGTAGAAGTACATATGTCTGGTTTATAGCAGACCCTGCTAAACACTGATTCCTACCTCTCTTTCTATCTCCTTTTCTCTTCCCACTTTCTATGCCTTTGCCCTGAGGTGTCCTCTCCCCATTCAGAAACCTGGGGATCTCTGGCACCAGCCGTCTTCAGACATGCTCAGCTCTCCAGGAAAAGCGTGAGTCACTCGTGTTCCAGTGTCAGTGCAGGTCAGCTCTGTTGTCCACAAGACTATCTTCATGCCCAGGTTCCAGCAGAAGAGTGCCACCCCCACGTCTCTGATTAGCAGGTCATCTGCAGCTGGCCTGAACCATTGACACCCAAGGGACTTATACTGAGGGTCTTGGTAAAACATTCCTATCCTCTGACCAGCCGACTGAACTTCTGTCCCTGGTTGAGTAATACTCTAGGCATTTATGTAACCGAACGGTGTACACAGTCTGTGAAATCCTCATGTTCTCTGAAGTCGCATTCTGAAAACAGCTGGGTTTATAGGAAAAACAAGGTTAGGAGCAGATCACCCCAAACCTATTTGACCTTGTAACCAAGAAGTTAACGAAAGCTATAGCAATACTGAAAAAAGAAAGAAAGAAAAAAAAATCACTCTAGTATAGGAGTTTAACCTTTGAAAAAAAGTTGAAGGTGGCTTTATGAAAAGGGTTTTAGAAAAAAGGATAAATGTTGAATTTTGTAGACAAAGATAAAATGCACTAACATCATAGAAAACAATAAAAAAAGTATTTCCATGACAGGTCACATGTCAATTTGAGTCCAGAAGAATTTGAGCGCCATTAGCTCTGTGGATTGACGGCAGTCTGCTGTGTTTGAGCATGTTTTGTTGGGCTGTTCTTTGGTTCTGCAAAATATTAATGTTCTTGGAAAATTGCATGTGAACTAAGACTAACTTTATTGTGCTGACACAATTTCACTATTTGCCAGTTGTGTTTGAGCTGTTTTATATCACAGTGAGACATTCTGTATCAGGCTGGACTATTTCTAGATGTCAGTAGCCTAAATACAGGACTCAGGTGGACTTGAGTGAGTCCTCAAAAAACTTATGGTCTTGTGTGAAATTTGGGAATGATGGCTGTGGTATGAGGCACCACATAAATCTCATAAAACAGAGTAATCAAAAGATTGTACAAAGAAAGAAAGGAAATCATATGTGTGACTGTGAAGGTTAGGAGGCAAAAACTTTTAGATGGAGTTGGTGAAATTTCTATAGGCAAGGATGTTGTTGTTGTTCAGTTGCTAAATCATGTTTGACTCTTTGCAACCTCATGGACTGCAGCATGCCAGGTTTCCCTGTCTTTCACTATCTCTTGGAGTTTGCTCAAACTCATGTCCATTGAGTTGGTGATGCCATCCAACTATCTCATCCTCTGTTGCTCCTTTCTCCTCCTGCCCAGTATTAGGGTCTTTTCCAGTGAGTTGGCTCTTTGCATCAGATGGCCAAAGTATTGGAGCTTCAGCATCAGTCCTTCTAATGAATATTCAGGGTCGATTTCCATTAAGATTGACTGGTTTGATCGCCTTGCTGTCCAAGGGACTCTCAAGAGTCTTCTCCAGCACACAGTTTGAACGCATCAACTCTTCGGTGCTCAGCTTTCTTTATGGTCCAACTCTCACATGCCTACATGACTGCTGGAAAAACCATAGCTTTGACTGTATGGATCCAAGGCAAGGATGGCAGACCCTAAAGAGAGAATGAATAAAGGTTTGGGAGCTGGAAAACAAGGAAATATTTAGGGGACAAGTAGAGTTTGAGGGATCCACTTTGGGGCTGGAGCCACTGAGCATAATAGAGCAGTAGGATGCAGGTTGAAATGGAGGTTGGCTTCAGAATGTGGGGGGCCTTGGCTGCAGGGATGGTGGTCACCCTCTAGGGTTTTGAGCATATGAGTGGTCAGAGCTACCCTGGAAGGAGCTCCTTTTGGCTGCATATGCTGAGAGATGATGGAGAGGAGTGGAGTCCAATTAAGAGGTGTTACTGCTGTCCTTGTGGGAGACATGAGAGCCTAAGCTCATGGGATGTATGGGGAGAGCATGATACAGCAGACATGTTAGAGCCAGAATCTTAAGCATTTGTCAACCGAATGGATGGCATAGGGCTCTGGTGGTCTAATGATGACAAATGTAATGTGTGCAGTAGTGATAGCCAATATGGAGCTTGGTTTTGGAATGTTTGAGAGCTCATGCTGAGAGCTAGCAGGGCTGTGGCACCCTTAGGTTCTGGGACTGATCTATACTGAAGTGTGGGCGATGCTTATATGTGGCCCTCAGGTTACTGCTGGGTAGATCCATGCAGACAGAATAAAAGAGCTTGCCCTCAGCTCTGGGAAGGGAGATGCTGTTCCCTAGATTGAGACCTACCTACCTGCTCCCAGCCCCAGTCCCTGCTCAAATTCTCATCTAGGACCATAGCATTTTTACATTCAAAAAGACCTTAGAAATCATCTTATCTCTCTATATCTTCTGTTGGATGGTAAACTATGACCCAGAAAGGTCAAATGTGTGTCCAGGGTAAGTCAGAGGCAGAACCCAGACTAAAACCTAGGACTCTCATTTTCTAATCTTTTAAAGAAATCTTTAAAGTAATGGTTGTGTATTAGAGTTCTCCAAGAAACAACCAGCAGGATATAAAACCAGATTTATTATTAGGAATTGACTCCTGTAATTATGGAGGCTGAGAATTCTCTCTATCTGCCGACTGCAAGCTGGAGACCAGGAAGGCTGGAGCTGTAACTCAGTCTGAGTCTGAAGGCCTGGAACTAGGGGAGAGCCAATGGAGTAAATTTCAGCCTGAGGATGGGAGAAGGCAAGACAAGATATCCTGGCTCAAGAAGTGAGGCAGGTAAAAGGGCTGACTTCTTCCTTCCTTCACCTTTTTGTTCTATTCAGGCCCTGAACAGATTGGATGCTGCCCACCCACATTGGGGAGGGCCATCTACTTTACTGAGGCTACCAGTTCAAATGGTGATCTCTTCCGGAAACACCTTGCAGATTCCCTAATCTGGGCATTCCCTGATGCAATCAGGTTGGTGTGCCTGCATGCTGAGTCATGTCCCACTCTTTTGCAACCACAAGGACTGTAGCCTACCAGCTTCCTCTGCCCATGGGATTTTCCAGGCAAGAATACTGGAGTGAGTTGCCGTTTCCTCCTCCAGGGGATCTTCCCAGGGATTAATCCATGCTTCTTATGTCTCCTGCATTGGCAGGTGGGTTCTTTACCACTCGAGCCACCTGGGAAGTCAGGTTGTCATCTCAGATGAACTCATTGGCTGTTTGAATTGTTGATCCATGATGTTGCTCTTCCAGAGTGGTTTCCAATTTATCAAAGTTTGAATTTACTCATTTCTTCTTTTGATCTTCATTTGATCTCATTGGTAGACAGACATGGTTCCTCTTTCCAGGTAAGCAAATTGGACGTGACAGGTATTGAACCTTCCTCCCCACACAGTGAGTTAAGGGAAGATCAGGATTAGTGCCTAGGTTTCTTAAACTGATTCCATGTTCTTTCTCGCAGTTGGATTGTAAATTTTGTGGCTCTGCTAAACCAGGACTGAAAGTGTGATCCGGGACCAGCAGCATCAGCATCACCTGGGAATGGTTAGAAATGCACCTTCTGGGGTCCCCACCAGAACCACTGACTCAGAAACCATGGTGGCCGAGGCCCAGCAGTCTGTTTTAGTAAATTTCTCCAGATAATTTTTCTGCGTGGTCATTAGAGCACCACTGTGGTTATAAGACAGAATCTATTCAGGATCAAGGATTTCACTACATTTTGTTCATATACCAAATTCACAGAGAACAAAAAAGACAAACGAAATGGACCATAAAAATCAGTGGGTGTGTGGTTAGTTGCTCAGTTGTGTCTGACTCTTTGCAACTCTTTGGACCGTAGCACACTAGGCTCCCTCTATCCATGGGATTTTTCAGCCAAGAATACGAGACTGGGTTGCCATTTTCTCCTCCAGGGTATCTTCCCGACCCAGAGATCAAACCCACATTTCCTGTGTCTCCCGCGTGGCAGGTGGATTCTTTACCCACGGAGCCCTCAGTGCACCCGTCTTTCTCTGTTTCTGTCATTTCCCTCCATCTATCACTCCTATCAACCAGGTACATTGCACTAACTTTTCATTAAACATGCTTTTCTGTCCCTTAAAAGTTGGTAGAGTTGTTACGAGCTTTGATTCATTCAACCCACATTACATGACAAACATGGGGAAACAAAAATCAAAAAGAGAGAGAGAGAGAGAGGGAGGGAGATGGTTGATAAATAGGCAAATACTGGAACATTTCCTAAAAAAAAAAAAAAAAAACACATGCCCAAATAGCAGCTTAAAAGTCAGTAATGTTAATTGACCCAGAGAAGTGTGAACAGAATGCTGTTTTAAAAAGAAAATTACAATTTCTCAGTATCTGCAAAGTTCCAGAAACTGTATTGGGAGCTTTATGTAACTATTGCAGGCAAGTCTTATAATACCCTTGTGAAAGAGGCAATATTATCTTCATTTTTTTTTTTTTTTAATGAGGAAACTAAAATCTCAAGAAGTTCCATACTTTTATCCAGACGTCACAAAGCTAGGGTGCACAATCAAGTTTTTCTATATCCTAAAATCATCATCTCTCCATCACATCATCCACCCTATCTCTTAAGGTATCTTTCTCTTCCGTATACCCTGTTGATCTTAAAGCTATGGAAATTTATCAGTGGTTGTATGACATTCCACCATTTCTAAAGAATTGCCACAAGCAGCACGTGGACACTGGGGAGTCATCAGTAAGGAACACTGTTTCTGAAACCCAGATCCATCTGGGACTCACTCTGGAAGCATATCAGTACAATCAGGTATGAATTCTTAAAATGTATTATCTAACCTTCAGGTCTTTCTCCTATCTATCCTTTGGCTTGAAGCCTGGCCAGCAACCTTAAAGAAAAATTAGGAAGACGTGCCCTCTAGTGGAAACTTGGAGAATGTCCTCTCTTTTTGCTGGAGTGTTTCTCCCCACACCGCCTCTTCCCCCTTGTAAAATGAAATTATGTAGTTATTCATCTGAAAGGTGAACGTCTCATGGCAAGACTTGGATCAGTGCACACATGTCCTTTTTGTAACGACCTTAAAATGAGATTTCTGCATCTCACAGTCACATCACACTTGGGTTTTAATGACCTCTTTAAGGACCTTTCTCAAGCTGGCATCATCAAATGAAATTATGTAGTTATTCATCTGAAAGGTGAACGTCTCATGGCAAGACTTGGATCAGTGCACACATGTCCTTTTTGTAACGACCTTAAAATGAGATTTCTGCATCTCACAGTCACATCACACTTGGGTTTTAATGACCTCTTTAAGGACCTTTCTCAAGCTGGCATCATCTTTTATTTACTTTTTATTTTTAAAAATTTTTTATTTTTACTTTATTTTGCTTTACAATAAATACTGTATTGGTTTTGCCATACGTTGACATGAATCTGCCACGGGTGTACATGAGTTCCCAATCCTGAACCCCCCTCCCACCTCCCACCCCATATCATCTCTCTGTTCTCCTCTAGGAGTTTTATAGTTCCTGGTCTTACGTTTAGATCTTTAATCCATTTTGAGTTTATTTTTGTGTATGGTGTTAGAAAGTGATCTAGTTTCATTCTTTTACAAGTGGTTGACCAGTTTTCCCTGCACCACTTGTTAAAGAGATTGTCTTGAATCCATTGTATATTCTTGCCTCCTTTGTC